>PVIU01000614.1:0-291524 GCA_004026605.1 Ondatra zibethicus
CATGCACGGTAGGCACGGATCTAGGTAAGGTATTGTAGAAACATGCACGGCAGGCACTGATCTAGGTAAGGTATTGTAGAAACATGCACGGCAGGCACGGATCTAGGTAAGGTATTGTAGAAACATGCACGGCAGGCACTGATCTAGGTAAGGTATTGTAGAAACATGCACGCTAGGCACGGATCTAGGTAAGGTATTGTAGAAACATGCACGGCAGGCACTGATCTAGGTAAGGTATTGTAGAAACATGCACGCTAGGCACGGATCTAGGTAAAAGTATGGGGGAGTCTTAAGGGGAGAGCAATACTCAAGAAAAATCTAGGAGAACAGCAACAGTCTGCATTTATTGAGTACACAGTCTACATTAGGAACTTCGTGTAGATTGTTCCTCCGTCCTAATAACCCTCTGAGGCAAGTTTAGTCTCCTCAGTTCATAGGTGAGAAACTGAGGCTCACAGTAAAACTGATGGCACTGGAATTCAAACAGGGTGGGTTGGCTCCAGGATAAAGAAGAAAAGTGGTCAGATATGCTTTCAAGATAGAGGAAAGTGCCTTTAAGCAGGCAGGGGCAGGAGGAAATATCAGTTCCCCAGGGAACTGAAAGTGGCTTGCTGAGGGCTACTGGGGGGTGGGGACACATGTTCAGAAGAGAAACCAGAAGTAGAGGAACTCTCCTCAGATCTAGACTTTTTGACAGATAGACATTTGAGTCCCGCCTCCAAGCTCAGATTCTCCCTTCGGTAAGGGCCATACATAATGAACGGCGGCGTCTGCCTCTCCGCCATGGAGAATTACCATCAACACCAACTGAAACTGGTGGTGGAAACTTGATTGCAAAATACGAATTCTTTCACAGACTAGAGTCCATCACTGACTCTTCCCCAGCAACTTCAGAGAGCCACAAGCCTAGAACCCAGTGATCCAGACTCTGTATCCCAGAGAGCCCTCTGAATGGAGCGGCAGTGCGGAGTAGACTGCAGACGTCCCCTGGCCCCCTGCACCCATGCTTACCACTGAAGCACAGAAATGCTTGCCTGCATTCACAGGTGTCACTTCCTAAGTACCGGATCAGATCGCAAGGTGAGCTGCCCTTTTCGTTCCTCGGGAAACATACACGATAAGGGTAGCACTTACCTTATATGGATGAGAGAGATGCATAGCACGCATGGTAAAGGGGACACCGGTCCCATAAAGACCTAGGAAACCCACACAGCTGCCCTCTACTTTAATTAGGAAGAAATCTGTTTGCTATCCTCCAGTTCCCTCTGCAACCTATGTGACAGAAACCTGTGAGCATATTAGAAGCTGGCGATGAAGTGGGTTTGCGACCCTACATTCCCTCTTTGTTCCTGGCTCCCGAGAACTGGCAAGCAGCTGGCTCTCCGTCCTGGCAGAAAATGCCCAAAAGAGGTAAAAAGGCAGAGACTGCACACCATTTGTGCAAACCAGTCTGCCCTTGTAGTTTCCTAGACAAAATCTAATGTGGTCAGTCAGATATGACCCGCTCTTTTCGGAGGATCCCTTCCTTTTCCTCTCTCCAGCCCTCTCTCCCTCACGGGGGACAAGCGCACTCCCCCACACAGCTCAAGAAGTTTGCAGCCTTTTTTACAAGGCGTACTCTAGGGTCCTGTTGTGACAGTCTCTTGCCACATTAACTTGCCTGTCCAACTCCCGGCAGAGAAGGAGCAGGAGCCTTTGCTAATGTCCCAGAAGTAAAAACGCAGGAAATGTGAACAAAACAAATCTACACGCAGAACCCCGCATCTGCTAACCAGGGACCCAAACCGAGACGAGATGACTCCAGACTGTAGATGAAACAGCTGCCTCTTTAGGTACCAGAGGATTGAAAAACAGTCACTTGCCGCTAAGAGGGAAAAAAAAGCAGATCTGCATACCAATTAATTATGAATATTCATCAACTCAAGCTAACTCAAGAGCTGCTTCCCAAAGCTCCCTCCGCCTCGCTCAGGAGAGTGGGAAAGTTCATTCAGGCGCTTTGCCTTTGCCTCTTTAAGAACTTGCTCTGGAATTGGGCTTTTTTTTTTCCCCTGAAGGGTTTGGATCAAATCAGTTCTGGTCTTACCCTTTATATCTTCCATAAGGGGCAGCTTTTTGTTTTCTTCCTCTTTCCTCGTTTGTCTTGGGTGTTTTTGTTTTTGCTGCCTCTGCTTGCTGGGGTGGCTTTCTGTGAGAGAGGTACTCACGGATCAGAGATATAACAGACCCTAGGGCTTGTGGGAGGGGCTAAATTAGCCAGCCCGGTTTCGGAAGGAACCTTAAAGCCTGTGTCTTTTTCATTGACTAGAAATACAGATTGGTAGAGGAGTAAGGCGGTTCACTTCCCTAGTTACTCGAAAGCTTACTGGGGTTGTAATGGGTTGTAATTTATTTTTTTTCCTGGGCTTGAAGCAGTATGTGCTCAAAGCCCTTTCCTTCCCCTTCTCCTTTTATATACCCCTCACCCTCTCTGTTACAAAAAAAAAAATCCGCTTTTTCTCCCTTAAAATTTTTTTTTTTTTACTGCAAGGGGAAAAATAACAACAAAACTCTGTGTCTGTAATTATGAAGCCAAATAGTTAGAAACCTGTGCCCTTGATAGTCAATGCCTGTGGAAGGCCAGTGTGGCTATTCCCATCAGGTGAAGCTGATCACTTCCTGATGAGCAATCCTTTCTCTTCGGAGAAGAACTCAAGCCATGCCAGAGGCTGCAGGGAAAGCCTTATTACTGTCTGGTAAGCCTCACAGAGCAAACTGCTCACCGGGTACCTCTGCCACCTCTGAAGTGACAAAAATCACCCACCTTTGCCCAGCTTTGACTCCCAACCTCCAAAGTCCTATAAGCATGGATAGCCACTCCCAGACTTTGCAAGGTGACCCAAATGCAGGCGAGAGGCTGACCAAATAAATTTGAAACTATCTATGAACTGGTTTTGAAATGAAGACAAGGGCTGGGCCTCAAGGAAGAAGGTAAGTCCTCAGTCCCAAAGCCACGTGGGCAGTTGCTCCTTAAAAGGCTGCTGCAAACAATTAAGTGTTAACATTTGAGGCTTAAAGGAGACCTCGGGCATCCCATCAATCCAAGACAGCAAGAAACTAAGCCACCTGCTTATTCACATGCCACAGAGCATGGAGTCCACTTTCTCCTGTTTGCCATCATGCTCCCAACACTAGTTCCTCCCACAGAGCAGGTACTCAGTTAAACACGGAGCAACGGCTGATTTGTGAACAGCAGCAATGCAGGACCACAGACAATGCCTTCGGATTCCTGGCTCATGTTTGCTTTTGGTTTTGCTTTTTTCTGTATTTCTTTTATAGTAGAGAGGTCATGTCTCTAGCTAATTATACCATAAAACATAGTTCTGCACAAAAGCCTTTACTTTGTGACCATTGAAGACTGCTTTGGCGGCAATACATTCTCTTCTACACTTTCAGTCTGCTACACTGTTTTACCACAGATAATAAAGAGGCAGGGCTGACTTTTCAGTTTAGAAACTGTCCATAGCCTTGTACAGGGCAGTGCCTGCCACACAGCATGTGCTCAGGGAATTCTGGGTACTTAGATAAATCCAGAACTGAATCACAAGACTTTCTGTGTCTTACAAAATGATGCATAACTACAGGATTTTACATTTAGAAGAACAATTAATTACACTAAATAAAAAATCTAATGAATGCCTTCTCTAGGGCCAGTTTAATCTACATTTCTAATAATGAATATTGGTTTGACATTTGTCCTGCAAGAGTAACATTGTTTTAAAGTGGCATAATGGGATATTTGCAAATATCAGTAATCTCTGAGACTTTGTGATTGCATGTTTACTGCTACTACTTAGGAGACAATAAAAAAAAACAGAATACCTACAAAATAATCTGTGTACTCCAGGATTAAACTGAACTACCAAAGCCAGAGAGAGAGGAGTGTGATTAATGGAAGGTCCAGAGCGAAGAAAGGGTCAGGAACTCACCCAAACCTAACTGGGAACCCTCCATTGAGGCAATGAGGTCACAGTGCTCTATTGAAAACAAAATTAAAGCCAGTTGGTGGTGATAAATGCCTTTAATCCCAGGACTGGAGGCAGAGGCAAGGCAGATCTCTTGGGATTCAAGGCCAGCCTGGTCTACAGAGTGAGTTCCAAGACAGCCAGGGCTACACAGAGAAACCCTGTCTCGAAAAGTCAATCAATCAATCAAAATGAAAAATTAAAATTCGTGTCCCACTCAGATGCTGTCGACTAAGGATTTCTTAAAAACCTGATTCCTTCTCTTTCAGTCTCTTTGGCTTGGTCAGCAGAGAATGGGGCTGGGTAGAGAAGAGAAATCTCATATCTGACTTCTGATTCAGCCAGGAGAGGCGAAATCTCATCAGTACCAGCACTCCCTAAAAATGTGGTGAAGCTGGGGACTGGTGAGAAGGCTCAGTGGATAAAAGAGCTTGCTGCCAAGACTAGAGGGCCTGCCTTCAGTCCTCAGAATCCTCTGCAGAAGGAGAGGACAGACTCTCGCAAACTCTCCTCTGACCACAACACATGCTCCCCACACACATGCACATACCCTTCTCCCACCCTCCCACACAGAATTTGTTCTTAAAAACTAAAGTCCACCTGAAATGAATATATAGTAATAGAAGTAGCCTTGGCACCCAGCTCATTGTACACAAGGCTCCTGCCAGCAGCTAGCGATTTTGACGATAGTCTGCTCTGTGTTGCAAGTGTATTGCTTAGCTCCTTGGTATGAGCAAAGCATGATAGGCAAGCATGTGTTATCTCACATGCAGAGGAGCAGCAGCTTACGAAATGGCAGGGATCAAAGTGCCGTGTAAAGGCCTGAAAATTGCTTTAAAATTCTGTATTCTGTACAAAAAAATTCCATCATTATAATTTTTTTTCAAAAGAAAGTAGAAAGTAAGAAAGGCGCTCAAGAAAGGTGGGGGTTGCTGCAGCTAAATACGCCAGCCCCCTTTACTGACGTTCCTAGAAAAAAGCTTCATATCTTTCCCTATACTTTCAATCTCCTACATTATGTCAGTCCCTCCTTAGCATCTAAAGTAGTTAGATAACTCCTACTCTTAAAGATGAATTCTGGGACTTAATGAACATAGAGAATTCAGTTTTGCAAGATGACAACATTCTTGAGATCAGTTGTCCAAGTGCAAATGTATTTAACAAGGCTTAACTATTAACCAAAGATGTTAATAGTGTAAATTTTATGCTATATGTATTTTTCCACAATTTTGGTTGTTTCTATTTATTTAAAAACAAATATGCCATCAGCCTGGTGCCTTTTTACTTTTTTCACAGATTGTGACTTTGCCTTTCCTGGGTCACCACCACTCCCTCCTAATTCCTGAGAAAGAAGCTGTGTCTGCAAAGACTGCTTGGCCAATTAAAAGGCAGTGATGTGGCGAACTGGGATTGCTACAGTCCCAGAGGCTCAGTACCTTATCTTGGGCTAGCCACTCTTCACCCACTTGAGTGTCAGAACTGACTACCTGAGGCAAACAGATAAAAATCTTTGAAATTTAGCAGACCACTAGCTTCCACCAATCCATAAATGGATTTTACACTTACATAAGAGAGGGGGAGGGAGGCTTTTCTAGAATCCCAAGATGCTATCTGATGGCATTCTTAGCTTAGAGTTGGTAGAAGCTAGCGCCTGCTAAGTTAGTAGATTTCAAAGGATTTTAGCTGTTCTGTTATAGGTTGTTAGTTCTGACACTCAGATGGGCAAGGAGTGGCTACTCAAGGAGCTAATTACCCAAAAGAAGGCAATTAGCCTCTGGACCTATAACATTCTAACATCTCCACATAGGTGCAGTTTTAGCAGTTTGTGGACACAGCCTCCTTAAGGAATTCTCCTTTATACAACCCACCATCAAGGCTGTGATCTGCACTATTATTCTCCAATAATGAACCAGACTCTGGAAACACAGCTGAGCCCAAGCCTAAGGCAGAGAGCATATGAGAAAATGAGTCTGAAGCATTTTGTTTTACCAGAAAACAAGACTGCTATCTAAAACAGTTAGGGCCACACCAGAAAACAAGACTGCTATCTAAAACAGTTAGGGCCACACCAGAATGAGGGGCCAATCCCAGGGAGACACCATTAGTCCAAGTGGGAAAAGTTGAAGCAAAAATCAAAATAATAACCACAATGGGTTGAAACCCATCGGATATGTAACATGGCCAATGTTTATAATGGGGGGATATGAACACTCCACCACCTTGGATGCACAAACTGTACCAGACAACCAAATGGTTCATGAGGAAAGTTCTCTTTCAAGGCTTACAGAGAAGAAAGGAACACCACTGACAGCGTTTCTATGTCACTATTTTTCTAACAACCATGTGTTTATGCAATAATCATCAGTGCTGTTCACATCACAAAAGGAGGTACAACACATTCATTATGTACCTCCTGATGGACACATCAATCATTCTGTCTGAAGCCGTTTTGTAAAAGAAGAGAGGGGGAGAGAGTGGAGGGAGGGAAAGAAGAAGGTGGAGTTTCTAGACCTGAATACCACTTCATAGGAAATACTTGGCACAGAACAACAGAACACATCAAGACATTGTAGAGAGCTAGGTGTGGTGGTGCACTCCTATAATCCCAGCATTCAGGAGGATAAGACAGGAAAATCTCATGTTCAAGGCCATCCTAGAATATACAGCACAACTCCTTAAAAATAAATCAAGAGAGTTGAATATTTGAACACTGATTGGCTATTTTGTATTATTTTTATTTTTCATTTTAAGCGTAATATTGTTGCGGCTATAATTTTAAGTCTATCCGTTGGAGATACATAATGAAATGCACATAGATGAGCTATTAAAAGAGGAAATGAAGTACTATTTTCTCTATAATTTAAACATTTGGAACTTCCTGAAATAAAAGGTTAAAAAGTGATTCTAGGCCAAGAGTGGACTCTGAATTCATGATATGCACTGGCTACAAGGTGGGACTGAAGCTGGGAGCTCAATCAGTGTTTACTGAGTCTGTATCCATATGCTACAATAGCTTGGGGTTCAAGGTAGCAGTGTTCAACTGTGGCAAGGTTCAGCCCAAAAAATTGTAATCTGGCAAATTGATCATTACAAAACAAGTCAAGCCCGGCATGGTAACACTGGCATTTAATCTCAGCACTCAGGAGACAGAGGTAGGCAAATCTCTGTGAGTTCAAGGCTAGTCTGGTCTACACAGCAAACTTGATGATAGCCAGGGCTACATAGAAAGACCATGTCTCACAAAAACAAAAACAAAACAACAATGACAGAACAAAAAATAAAAAAATAAAAAAAAAATTACCAGGTCAAGCACGTCCCTGAATGGTCAGATGAAAGAGATCATATGCAAGAAAAATAAGTGATTGAGCAATAAGCTGATCAAACCTGAAAAAAACATCAGTGTAAGCAAGGTAAACAGATTCACCGAGCAATTTGTCTGTAGAGCAAACTGAGAAGCAACATCCCATCTCCTTTTATTTTGATGCGACAGAAGTCAGGAAGAACACTCCATGCAACGTACATCATGCAGTGATCAGGCCGAAGCCACGCTCCTCAGACTGAGTGATGATGTAGTGTCTGCATCCCTAGGGCAGGGGGAGGGGAAGCAGCTGGTTGAATTGCGTGGACAATGGACATTCTGATCTCCATATTGTTTCGTTTCTAAGCCTCCATTAAAACAGTAGTCCTTTGTTAAAACTCATGAAAAGAGGTACTCGGGTTTTATGTATCATAAATAAATGCCCAGGGTAATTATTGAATAAATGGCTTGCTCTACCAGTTCCAAGAATGCCTGTATTTATCCATTCAGCTTTTGTTATAAGTGAATATTCTGAAACACTCTTTGCAATATTTCAGTATTCAAAATGTTATGTTCCTGTGGTATTTTTTAAATAGCATGATCTCACGAAGGGGTCTTTGTTTAGTTTGTGATTTTTTTTGTTTTATTTGTTTTTTGTTGTTTTTTGTTTGTTTGTTTTGTTTTGTTTTGATGAGACAGATTCTCACTGTGTAGCTCAAGCTGGCTTTGAACCTGTAGCAACCTTCCAGCCTCAGCCTCCCAAAGGCTAGCATTTACAGGAGTGAACACCATGCCCTGTTTAAGGTAAAAAGGATATGAAAAGAATGGGTTTTTATGGGACTCCTAACAGTGGTAGTGGGAGGGGCAATGACTCTGACTCTTGCCTGCACTTGGGCCCTTGTCCTTCTACTGGATTGCTTCGTCCAGCCTTGATATGAGGGTTTGCGCCCAGTCTTATTGTAACTTGTTATGGCATGTTCAGCTGATATCCCTGGGAGACCTGTTTTTGTTTGTTTGTGTGAAGGGAAAGGAGGAGGATCGGATCTGGGGGAAAGGAGAGGTGGGAGGAGAGAGACTGAGAGGAGTGGAGGGAGGGGAAACTGCAGGTGGGATATAATGTATGAGAAAAGAATTAAAAAATGGGTTTTATCACTAGTAGCAATGCCATAAAAATAGTGAGTCAAAGTACTCTCAGAATTTGGGGGAAATATACATTATAAAGCAATAAAAAAATCCAGTCTTGAGATTTTGTTAATTTTCACTGGAAGATGGAAGTTACAAAATAATCCCACACTAGCTCAGAACTGTGTATAATAAAGGGTTATTTATTTAGGGGTAGACTCACAGATCACAGTCCTCTGCATGAACACGTGCAGAATGTGTGGAGTGCACTTTATGTCATCATCATTTATAGTATAAGAGTCCATGCACAGGTGGGCTGGTATCTTAAAGGCTACTGCTGAAAGAGTTTCTATAGCACCTCCCCCTTTTGTTTAAATTAAAAGAGTTCTAAGCCTAATATAAAACTATATATAATAAAAACAAATATTAAGTATAAAAATTATAATTACAACCAGCATAAACAATATTAATTAAGGAACATATGCTAAGTGTTTCAATAATCATTCTATCCTAATGAGTCTAAGTCTTATATTAGAAATGGTGTGGCTAAATCATAAGAGGAAAGTAATTATGACTATCTATTCTTCAACCCCATCAAAGGCCTGAGAAGGGAGATAATATTACTTGAGTAGGCAGGAAGTACAATCAAGCAGCTTCCAAAATGTGCAATAGATGACAGAGACAATTGGCTACCTGGGCAATCACACAAAGTCTCATTTGCAATGTTGAAGCAACCAATATTGGCTAAGGCCTATAATAATTGACAGACCATTTTCTGAGCCAGGAAAATTTTTAGAACTGTCTTGCCCTGTCTTGGCAAGGTTTCGCAGTCTTCTTTTCTTGTATCCTGCTTGTCCAGTCCAAACATCATGTATTTTGTCAATGTCATGGCATGGGCAGTTCCTTGCCCAAAGGCCAGTTTTGCCAAGAAGAAAACAGCCTCCAAGTGGAATGTGTTCAGTGCTCAACATTCTCTTGGGAATAGATCAGTGCTGCCAAGGGCAATCCAGTGTCACATCAACAGAACCCTAAGTTATTTTAATGCCATATTCTACAGCTCTTTGAAGTGGTTGAAGATTACCTATCTATACAGAATACAATCTCTATGTATCTAAAGAACCTGACAAACATGAATGACTATTGACCTATAATACTTAATACCTATATAACTTAAAGAATAAGACTTCATATTAGAATATTAAAGAATCTGAAAATATTTAAAGTTTAAAACCTTAATCTATCAAATTACTATAAAGACAGCAAATATATCAGTGTGGCCTGAGACTCTTGGAAATGGAGAATGATTTAAATAGGTGAATGAGAGTTTGTGTGTATGGGGCTTCTTGTTTTGGTAAAACTGGGAATTGACCTTTAGACATAACAAAAGATTTTTAGTACCACAACAATATTCCAAAAGGTATTGTAATGTTATCCCCACAACAATATACATTTGTCAAATCCTAGAAAACTTTATCACACAAAGAATGAACTTTATCATATATTTTTAAAAAAATTCAACAGGTCAAGGGATCCCAAAACAAAGTGTAGGTTGTGGTTTTATAAAAAGTGTCTGATTGTGTTTAAAGTGTGGGAACAACCTCACTGAATGGCTGGGAGGAAAAAGGGCCCTGGCTTAAATCAGTCTGGAGCTGAGTGGCAGCCATAAGACAAGGGGGCAGAAAGACCACTCACTGCTCATACTACTGGAATCAAACAAGAAGACAGAGGATGGGCGGTAGGAAGCAGGTCTTTTGGTGTAGTAGCTTTGGGGCAATTTAAAGAAGGAGAAGCTACTCTAATGATACACGTGATAGCAGACTGGAATCAGAGTCAATATGAGTTCATGTTCAGTTGAATACAGATACATGTGGACAAAGACAGCAATATTTATCATTGCATATAGATACTAGGCTGAGAATACACACACGTTTCTTCACGTCATCAGCTGACAGTATCAGTGAATGGAGATGCCTCAAGAGCAACAAGCTTTACCCACAGGCCTTTACCTCTAAAGTCATTCTCCAATCCCAAAACCAAAATTATTCTGAGAAATAACTGCTTCTAGGGCTGGTACAGGCAATGAGTGTGGTGAGGCTGAAGTATCTCAGAGTGCCACAAGGTGGGTTTTTATTTTAAAATTTATTGTTTATTTTACGTGAATGGATGTTTTGCCTGCATGTGTCTACACATAGGCCAGAAAAGGATTTCAGCCTGTTGTGAGACATTTCATGGGTGCTGGGAATTGAACCTGGGTCTTCTGAAAGAGCAGTCAATGTTCTTAACCATTGGGCTATCATCTCTCCACTCCCAAAGCGATTTTTGAAAATTGTTTTTTAAAGCTTGCAAAGATAGGTACATCAAAATGAAAAGAGTCCAGTTGAAGACCTTCCAATCCAAGCAACAAAACAGATTCTATTATACTATAAAGTAAGTATCCATGAGACTTTATTATATAGACTATTTATTAAATAGATAAATTTTTAAATAAATAAATGGGAGAAAAGAAGCAAATTTCTGTTCAGTAGAACTCAAAAACATTCACAGAGGTATTCTGCTACCCAGGAGACAAAGCAAAGCCCCTTGCATGTGGCATGCAGTTCATCACTTCTTTCCAAAGAGTACACCATTGAGAGGAAGTAAGAAAAAAAATCAGCAGCCATGGTGACGAGTCCTGCTGTACACACAATCAGGATGACGTCCCCAAATGGAACTTTATCTCTATGGTCTTCCTCCAAAAGCTACTTAACCCCAGGCTAACCATAAGAAAGAGATAACACAGCTATCCCAACCAAGGGACACTCACATCATATCCTGACCAAGCTTACTTCAGACTATCAAGGTCATCAAAAATAAAGTCTGAGAAATCTTAGCAGCTATGAGGAGCCTAAAAAAATATGAGGATTAAAAATAGTATGTGACATCTGGAAAAAAACCTAAGGGAATATGAATAAAATCTTATGTTAGATTTTTCTATCTCTGTGACCAAAAAGCTCAGAGAAGCAACCTAAGGAGAAAAGGTGTGTTGGGCTTCAGGGACCCAGAGTTTTCAGTCCATGAACCACCATTGATTCTGAGTGCATGGTGAAGCTGAGCATTAGCGAAGTGGAGGTGACTGCAGAGCAGTGTGTCTCATGAGAGGAAGCAGAGAAGTAGACAGGGACTGGGGCCAGGATCACTGGGCGAGTCTGTGAAGAACAGGTTCGGACTTTAGTTTTAAGGATGTTATCAGGGCCAGCGAGATAGCTCAGCAAGTCAAAGTGCCTGCCTTCAAGCCTGGCAACCTGAGTTCTGACCCTGAGAACCACATGGTAGAAGGAGAAAATTAACACATACACACACACACACACACACACACATTAAATATTAGTAATAGGTGATTATAGTAACCCACATATTCAATCCCAGCACTCAAGAGGCAGAAACAGTGGCTCTCTGAGTTCGAGGCCAGACTGGTGTATAGAGCAAGTTCCAGGACATCCAGGGCTACACAAAGAAACCCTGTCTCAAACAAACAAACAAAAAAACAATGTTAGTTCATTAGCTAACAAACATGATATTCTAACATAAGATGTTAAAACTAGGGAGAGCCACAGTGTGCAGCATATGAGAACCATCTATACTACTGTGACTTTTCTGTAAACTGAAAATTAATCTAAAATTGAAGTTTTACTTACAAATGTATTAAATCCAACAAGGTATAAAAGTTCAAATGCAACTTTTGTACTGAAGTCCACCGCTGAAGCACATTTTTATGGAAGTGACTGCTAAGTGGCCATGGTTTTGCAAAAGCGTCTGTTACACATGATTTCTTGTTCAAACAGAACCCATTGTATCCACATTCAGCAAAGCAAAGCAAACTTGGGCCGTGTGCCAAAACAGGCAAGTAGCCTGTTATCCTCAATGTGATAGTGCTATTCAAATCTTTCCATTCCATGACACACAATATTCCCTTTGGTCAGGGCAAGGAAAGCGCTCTAAGTTGATTCTTCACTGGCTCGAAAAGTTTCCAAATGCGAGTCTCTTGGGAGACGTCAGAAACTCACATTGGGGGAGAGCAGGAAGGAGAAGATTGCTAGTCTAGGCCTTGAAGAAAAAAAAAAGGGAGGAAAAGGCTTGGGCTTCCCCAGACAGGCTAAATTATGTGGGAATGTTGCCAGAAAACTTAGCGTTCTGAGAGGCAGGAAAGCTGGTTTCACTACA
This sequence comes from Ondatra zibethicus, assembly GCA_004026605.1. Taxonomy (NCBI): domain Eukaryota; kingdom Metazoa; phylum Chordata; class Mammalia; order Rodentia; family Cricetidae; genus Ondatra; species Ondatra zibethicus. The sequence goes on from PVIU01000614.1 coordinate 12,622, forward strand.
CTCACCAGGCCCTAGCTGCCAGAGGACTAGGCTTTCCACGCAGCCGGGATCCCAAAGTGCATAAGTCTATCTTCTCACAGTCCTGGGAGGCAGTGGAAAGTTCTAAAGACCACGCGGGACCCTTTGAATGCTGATGACCTCACAAGTGGGGTTCACACACTCAGCTCCTAAAAACAATAGCTTCAGGCCAGGCTCCAGCTGGACGCTCTTGTCACTTCTAAGGCCTCCACCTTTGCAGAGATCAGCCAAGGGTGACAAGCCATCAAGACAATGCCAGAATAAGGCATTATTTCCGTCTATATTAGGGCCAGCAGAGCCTAAGGAAATGGGGGGCAGGAAAAGATAACACAGTTTTCAGACTTCTTCACAGCCTGCGGTTGAGGCTTAGGTGTGAGCATTGGTGGCAAGCTCAGGAGGCACTGGGAGAGGTGTGGGGAAATGAGCTAGGAAGAAGGCTAATACAGAAGCAGACTACTGAATGCCACTGAAGTTCAGCCTTGACAGGACTGTGGGGAGGGTGAAGAACAAGGTTACTGCTGTTCCAAGCCAAAGGAAGAGAAGTGGAGGCTTTGATCTCAATTCACCTGTGCCACTGCCACACGGACCTTCTCTGGACTGACTGGTGCCTGTGAACATGCCCTGTGCATGGACTCGCATGTTTTTGTGACTGGAAAGAACCCTTAGGATGAAAACTGTCAGATATATTCAAAGGAGTTACCCTCATGCATAAGGAGCGGAGCAGAGAGGTTAGGTATGTGGGTCAGGGAGTCACAGGTTAACAGCCCACGTGTGGAAGGAGCTGAAGAATGAAGGCCAGAGCCAGAGCTCACTCTCCCCTGCCTTGATGCATTTCATCTGGCTGGCCAACCGGGACACCCAACAAGGTGGAAGAAGACAGTGAGCAGCGAATACCCAGGGCTTCCTCATTCAGGCATTGCCACGCTTCAACATTTAGAACTTCAAATAGCCCTGTGTGGCTATGCAGATGTTATGTTTAGGTGTTAGCTAAAACCAGTGAAACGGGAAAGGAACTTGGAAGCATTACCTGGCGTCTAGGCAACTGGAAGAGAAATTCTAAATAGAAATTTGCATTCTAGCTCTGGCTTGAACTAGTTGCTAAAAATGCTAGTTAGGTAACTCCTTGGCAGTTGAGTGTTTTCCTACACTCGACCTAGAGAAACTATTGTGAGCCAGGTCTGGCGACATCCACCTATAATCCCAGCACTTAGGTAGCTGCAGGACGGTCAAGGATCTGAGACCATCACACACTGTATGGTGAAAGAGACGGTGTTGGGTGGGCTGCAACACCATAGCAGTAGCAGTTGTGAAAATCGAGGGTGCAATATTGGTATTCTCTTGCAGTTCTAGAAGGAGCAAATCCAATTTTAAATGCATTTAAGAAACAAATAGGACATTTTTTCCACTGCTTCTTTCATTTAGGATGACATTTACATAAATATTTACTATCACAGAGCTTTCTCAAAGGGAGGATTTAGTGATAATTATTTTATTTCCACTAATCCTCCCTCTCCAATAAAAAATGAATTTATATTCTATTTATACTCCTCGTAGGAAATATGGCTCAAGACAGAGCACCGCCTACCTGCCCTAGAAAGCCCTCCTGCGTTCCATCGCACCTGGGAGCTGGGGGTGGGGGTGGGGGTGGGGGTGACAACATGAGCCTAATTACATGTCAGCTTCTAACAGATCCATGCGTTGTTTCTCTAGGTCTTTCTTCTTTCTTTCTTTATTTCTTTCTTCCTTTCTACATGGTGATCTGCTTCAGCCACCACAACATAAACCAGTTTCTAATAAAGCCATCCGTTGGTTTTTTCCTAATTGTTTCCTTCTATTTCTTACAGGGTGCTTGTTTTTTCAACCACTTCCTCTTAGGCCTAAACTCCACCCTGACAGCCCAGTAACAGCCTCCAGTCATCCCTTCTTTCACTTCCCTTTTAGTGGGGAGTGCACAGACCATCACCTGTGGTTTCCATAACCAAAGCCAGTGAATTAGCAAAATTATCATTTCTCTGTGGAGATGTCAAGGTTTCTGCCTTGTAACAGATTGAGAACTAGCGCACTGTAAGCCTGAATCAGCTTTAGCTCACACCCGGTGTGGAGACACCTTGTAAATGTGCCGCCTCTGGGCAAACAAGCATCTACCATTCCTATTCATGCTAGACAAAGCAGAGGAAGGTGGAGAGTTGACGTCATTACAAAACACAAACTCTCCTAAGCTAAGGCCCTGACACAAAGGTGCCATTCTCCTGCTGGCTCCATTGTTTCAAGTCTCCCGCAGTGGGTGGGAAGCAGGAAGACTTAGAATGGAGGGAAGGAAAGGGACTGCCCTTTTCAGTAAAGCAAGTCTACTGGGCTTTGGTATCTCCGCATCTAGCTGTGACACATTATCACACCATCTTGAGGAAGCAACGGACTCTGCCCTCCTGAACTCTGTGGAGGAGCAACAGACGCAGCAGCTCCAGCCTGACAGCCCAGCAAAGCACAGACTCCCAGTTACGTTGCTGGAAACGGCTTTTGAAAACCTCCAGGCAAGCAGGAAGTGAAGGCAGGAGGGTCAGGACTTCCAGGTCATCACCAGCTACCTTGTGAGTTCCAGGCCAGCCTGGGCTACATGAGACCCTGCCTGAAAACAAAAACAAAACCATGGTTTAGGGAGACTGAGTCTGAGGCTAACTTGAGATTAGCCTGGGTTCTAGAGGAAAGCCTATAAAATGTCTCCAGTGAGGAGGAAGAGGAGGAGACGAGTCATTTGCCAGAGATCATTTTCAGGGCCCACGGTATGCTTCTCTGTAGATTACTGGTGGGAACAGTACTGTAAAATAGATGTTTAGCTAGGTGGTGGTGCACGCCTTTCATCCCAACACTAGGGAGGCAGAGGGAGGCAGAACTCTGTGACTTTGAGGGCAACCTGGTCTGCAGAGCTAGTTCCAGGAAAGCTAAGGCTGTTACACAGAGAAACCCTGTCTCGAAAAACCAAATAAAATTAAAAAAAAAATTATATATATATATATATATATATATATAAAGAGAAAGAAAGAGAAATTGAAAATCCAAGTAATATGGAAGAAATTCACTACTTAGCCTTACAAGGCTGTGAGTTTTATATTCTCAAACTAGATTGCTCCAAATCACAAACCTAAAACTAAGATTAACTAATTTCACCTGGGTTAAAGAAGCTTAAACGTGCACAGAATGTCTAGGTGAATATTCTGATGTTTATATAACTACCATCTCAAATATGAAAGCTTCAGCTTGGTTATACTTTTACGATCAGACTGCCAGGAACAACCACATAAGTAGGAGATATTATTTTAGTATCTTTTTGAGGATATTGCTAAGAGAACCTCTATCAAAATAACAGTCTTCTATCATTTGTCTGTTTTCATCTTTCATTTTTTAAAGATTTATTTGTGCATATGAGTGATCTATTTTCATGTGTGTCTCTATGACAGAATAGGACATCAAATCCCACAATAGATGGTTGTGAGACACCATGTGGTTGTTATGAATTCAAGTCAGAACCCCTGAAAGAGCAGCCAGTGCTCTTAACCACTAAACCATTATTTGCCTGGGGGCTTCACTCCAGTTCCTGGCATAAGCCCCCTCCCCTGGGAGTTGCCTTAGTCCAAACTCCACTTCTGATAAAGCCCACCAAATGGTGACCCCTCACTAGGGAGGGTCAAGAAAGCCCGCCAAACAGTAACCCCTCCCCAAGGAACGTCAAGGCCACTCCCACAGGCTATTGAAACTGACACCCAGAAAAGAAACATGTGGTCTCCCCTTCTCTCTCTTCTGCTCTCCACATTTTCCCGGGGTCACCTGGGAGCACTCCATTAAGCATGGGCATCATTTATTCTGTCTGATTCAGTCTGATTGGAATTATTTGCGTCAGCGGAGAGGCTCGTCTAAGAGAAAATACTTAACAGCCATCTCTCCAGCCACCTACATCTTACAGTTTTTAAAGATTTTATCTTTAATTATTGTGCATCTGTGTGCATGCAAGTGCCTATGGTGTCCAGAAGAGGGCGTCAGACCCCCTGGAGCCGGCACTGCAGGTGGGCAAGAGTGGTCCAAAGTGGGAGGTTGGAACCAAATTCTGATCTTCTGCAAGAACTCTTGAAATCATGCTTTTATTTTATTTTATTGAAATAGAGTCTCACCTGGAACTTGCTATCAGACCAGGCTGGCCTTGAACCAACAGAGATCTACCCGCTTCTGCTAGGATTAGGGGCGTGTGCCACCGTGCCCCACAAGAACTGACATTTTTAAAACTGAAAAGGAGTGCTTTTTGGCTGACAGCTGGTGATAATTACCCATGAGCAAAGCGATGCCAACAAATACTGAGAGCAGAAGGCAGGGAGTTAGACGTGAGGGAACCAAGGGAAAAGCAGCTGTACCTCCTGATGGGCATGTGCCCCTAATCATCCTTGAAGCTGCAGGTGGATTCTTCCCACTGCATCAGCAAAGCCTGGCAGACTGCCCTAATGGCCATGTGTGAACACTGACGAAGGTCTGCGTCCTCGAAGCACCAGGCTTCATCGTAATACTACTTGCACTGTGATTCTGAGCCTCTTTTGTGGACATTTCACAAGGATCAAGAGGAGAAATACCTGAAAGGGAGATTCAGTCCACCGTGATTGGGAGGGCAAGAAAGGTCGCCTTACTTCCATGGATATGCCGCCCACCTCAAGAATATTTATAAAATCTTCTTTAAGGGCTGGAGAGATGGCTCAGAGGTTAAGAGCATTGCCTGCTCTTCCAAAGGTCCTGAGTTCAATTCCCGGCAACCACATGGTGGCTCACAACCATCCGTAATGGGGTCTGGTGCCCTCTTCTGGCCTGCAGGCATACACACAGACAGAATATTGTATACATAATAAATAAATAAATATTTTTAAAAAAATCTTCTTTAAAATACGTAATGCAGTACTGAATGAGCTGCCATCCCTTCCTCAAGTCACCGTCCAGTCCTCTGTGTCTGTGTGTGCGCGCGCATGCACGCATGTGCGTGCCTGCGTCATGCGTGCGTGCGTGCGTGTGTGTGTGTGTGTGTGTGTGTGTGTGAAAGGGCTTTGCTTTGTATTGCTAAATAAACTAGCTGTGTCTTGCCGGGCAGTGGTGGTGCATGCCTTTAATCCCAGCACTCAGGAGGCAGAGGCAGGTGGATCTCTGTGAGTTCGAGGCCAGCCTGGTCTACAAGAGCTAGTTCCAGGACAGGCACCAAAAGCTACAGAGAAACCCTGTCTCAAAAATAAAAAAAAAAAAAATCAAAAACAAAAAAAACCTAGCTGTGTCTCTTAGAAGAACAGAAGGGAAGCCTTCACCTAGTAGTAATACTACTAGTAGGCTGAAATAAGAAAATGCATGCACTTGAAGGAATGACTGATAAATATTTATATTAATGTGGATTATAAGCATTGACTTTGCCAATAAGCAGGAGATAGGAGTTAGAGCAATTATACTCTCCCACTTTTTAAGTTCTGACACTGGCAACTCATAAAGGTGATGGATGGGCGAGGATTCTTTCCATGAACAAAATGGGTAACGATTAAAAGAAATCTTTATGATATTAAAAAAGTTGGCCGCATAAAAATTATCTGCAGGGAATTCTTACACAACTTCCAAGCACGAATAAGGACCTGGGGGTCATTTCCAGGCTAAATTTGCCCACTCCTCTCATTGGTGGGGGAGACATTTTCCTGAGAACAAACATGATGGAAGCCCTGTGCTCTGGTGGTCATCCAGGTCTGTTAAGACAAGACCTGCTCTTGATTAAGCAACTCTCTCCTTTTCTTTTCCTGAGGTAAACAGGAAAACTCCATGTATCCAAGCCATGCTGGATTCTGAAGGTCAGGAAACCTGATAGCAAATGTGAGCCCATTTTCAAATGGTAGAGCTCCGTGTCCTAACAAATAAGGCTCACAAGCCGATGAGACTGCTCAGGAACATCACCAGATAAAAAAAAAGAGGATCTTTACCGATTTCTGGACCTCTGCTGGAGAGTAATTTACCGCAGAAACACTGCTAACGAACGACACCATCTTGGGGCTCAGGAGGGTGCAGCAGTTCCCAGCACACACACTTGAAGAGAAGCTGAGTTTGGCTCCCTACACCCAAGTTCACAGCTACCTGGAACTCCAGTTCCAAGGGATCCAACACCCACTCTTGCCCCCACAGGCAGTGCACATTCCTTTGGACAAAGTCATGCATATACACATAATTAAGTAAAAACAAAACCTAAAAAAAAGGAAAAGGAGGTGGGGTGGAATTCTGGGAAGCTCCTGGATCAGAAGGAAGCTGTTGACTGCAGCTAGAAGTGAGCCAGTACCTGGGCAGTTTGTGCCTACAGAGAAGCAGTGCTACTTTAACCTGGGAGAGGCTCAAGGCCTGAATCTATAGGATGCCCATAAATGAAACCCACAAGCGAGGAATCTAGCAAAATCCAGCTACTTCTAAAGGATACTTCCATGAGATGACACTGATAGTTTTGAATACAAAGGCCTAACAGCTAAATGAATTCTAGGAGAGTTAAGTTCCAAGAAAAAGCCCAGCTGTGGTGGTCCATGCCTATAATCCCAGCGCGCAGGAGGCAGAGGCAGGCGGATCTCTTGGGGAACATCAAGATGAAGAGAGCCCAGAGCCAAAAACACAAGAGAGCACAACAGTCTTTATTTTTCTTTTGAGCTTTTTAAATTTTGTTTGAAGAATGAAGAAAAAATAGCACTTGTGTTCTGTCAAGCCTTATATGTATATAAAAGGCATATTTAAAGAAATTAACAAGAGGGAGGAAAAGGTTCCTACTATCAACTACATTTCTGGACACAGAAAATCAGACAAAAGAAGAGAAGTTGGAGAGCATTTGTTTCTGAAAATTTGCCAAAACTTTGGGTAAAGACAATGGGAACTGTGACTTCCCTTCCTGGATGTGTTTTATTTCCTCTCCACTTCCAACACACAAGCTTGGCAAAAGTGAAGTTCCGTAGTTCCGTCAGTACAGGGCTGGCCGTGGAGACCAGCAGCTTTCCTCCCAGAGAAGTCTGACACATCCAAAATGGGAGGAGGAAGCTAGGCCTGTCAGACAAAGTGGCAGTCACTGGGCATGAAAGAGGGAGACTTGCAGCCCTGTGGCTCCAGCGGGGTCTAGAGGTGGACCATCCAGAAAGTTACTGAGGTTCTCTGCATTAACAGAAGGTCTTCGGGTCTCTCTGCGAGAGATTTTTAAAAACCTAACAAAAGTGAGAGCCAGGCCTGAGAGCTGGACACAAGTCTGAACACACGCAGATTTATAGGCAGAGTGAAATTCCACAGACTCAGGGATTTTTTTTTCCTACCTAACATTGGCTGATATCTTTGTTTTCTGTTGCTCTAACAGAATACACCGGTGATTCTCTATATTGGCAACCAAACTTCAAACTGAGTTCTTGCAGGGACAAGCTACACCCAATTAGAGTACCCTCTGTTAAAGTACGGTAAACATTGGGCAACTTGTAGGGAAGCAGACCAAAACATAAGAAGAGAAGCATGGGTAGACACCCCAGTGGGTACACACCATGAAGACAGAAGTCAGAGGTTAATGAGTCTAGAGTTTAATCTCAGGCAAGTTTTTAGGGAAAAAATATTTTGCTTTTTAAAAATAACCTGAAAATCTAAGAAAATCAAGTATTGATGAAGCACAGGTAAGATAAAAACAAAGTGAATCATCATGTAGCTAGGTGACATTGTTAGGGGAAAATGCAGAAGAGATGGAAGTCATAGCCTCTGGACATTCCTAGCCAGAACCAGCATCAGCATGTGTGCGAGGGCTCCCCTTCCCTCTAAGTCCCAAAGCGTTGCTACACAGATAGATCTTTCTCTCTCTCTCTCTCTCTCTCTCTCTCTCTCTCTCTCTCTCACACACACACACACACACACACACACACACACACACACGATGGATTGCTGTTAGAAAGGAGCCAAAGGCAAAGGATGCAAGGATTTTTAGCGAGCGGCAGAGCCAACTTCCTTCTTTCTTCTCGGCCAGTGAGAAGTTCCCAGTATTACACTTGGATCCCCAAGCTTCTAGCTGCAGGAATAGCTTGGTGTCAGAAGATAGGTAAACCCTGCAATCTAGCACATTTAGCACAAGCTCCTAGAAAAATTATGAACTCCGAGGACTGCTTCTCCAAACACAAAAGCAAGAGGAGAAAATACAACTGTAGTGGAGAAAATTGGTTCTATTCTATTACCAGCACACCAGTGTCCACCTGATTGGTTACATCAATTAAACATGTATCTTAGACTCTCTAGAGCAGCCACCAAAGTATTTAAAGTAATAAACCTTAAAACTATTTGAAGGGGCTGGAGCGATGGCATAGTAGTTAAGAGGACTTGCTGCTCTGGCAGAGGACCTCTGGTTTCCAGAACCCACATCAGTTAACTCAACAGTTATCTGTAACTCCAGCTACTCTTGCTTTCTTCTGGCCTCCATGGGCACCCGTATTCCTGTGCACATACCCCCCCCCCACACACACAAAATCAAAACACAGAAATAAGAAGTTTCTTTTACCATGAGTTCCTGCCATGATATATCTCACCAAACAGCCAAAGGTTGGCAACTAGCTGTGCACTAACTGATACTTCCAAAACTCTGAGCCAAACAGCCCTTCTATTATTTTAAGTGGGTTTTGTTTGTTTGTTTTTGAACAATAACACAAAGCTGATTAATACAGACTGCATGGAAAATATATCAAACCATGTATTGTCTAAAAGAAACACACTGTAGGTTAAACTGCACAAATATGTAAATGAGAGCCATAGAGAGTCATATGAATTGTCCATTTGAATATCAGACAAAATAAATTTTATGATTAGGAATATTAATAGATACTAACAAGTAAGGAACAGAATGCTAAAGCACATTCAGAAAACGTAACAAGTATAAACATCCAATACTCAACAACAGAGGCACAAAATACACAAAGGCAGGATTTACAAAACTGAAGAGAGGGGCTTGAGAGATGGCATGAGAATGTAATGCATACTGCTCTTGTGAGTTTGGTCCCAGCACTCACATCAGATGGCCTGCAACTACCTGCAACTCCAGTTCCAGTGGATCAGATGCCCCTTCTGGCCTCTTCTCACACACACACACACACACACACACACACACACACACACACACACTTATGCATGCACGCACGCACACACACACAGAAAGAGAGAAATCACAGACACACATACATACACATAAATAAAAGTAAAATCTAAAAACAACTAATATAAAACAACAACAAAAACCTAAAGGAATTAGAAAAAGGATATGAATCATTTACATAAAGGACTTTTACTTTAAATAATGTGCACAAAAATTAGTTACTATAAAGTTCAGAAAGAAGTTAGAAGAGCATAAAAAGAGCATAAAAATAAACATTTAAATAATTTTTTAAAGATTTACTTATTTTATCTTAAGCTTGAGTGTTCTGCCTGCATATAAGTCTGTGCACTATATACTTGCCTGGTGTCTGTTGGGGTCAGGAGAGGGTGTTGGGTCCCTTGGAACTAGAGTTGTAAGAGGTTGTGAGCCAATATGCGGGTTCTGGAAATCAAATTAAAGTCGTCTGAAAGAACAAGTGCTCTTGCCGGCTGATGCATCTCTCAAGTCTGCATACAAACCTTTGGTTTAGATGATCTAATAAATATAATTTTATACTGACACAGACATAAAAGCTAAGCCTGCAGACGGTAGGGTTCCTAAAGGGACGACTGCAGCGACATTCAGGACCCTGTCATCACCCTTCTTCCTTTCGGGAATCAGCCTCAAAATGTGTTGCGAAAATATTTTGTTTTGCTTTGTTTCAAAATTTGTTACTTGTTATGATTCTTTTTTATAGGCTAAAATAAGGACATAAGAATACACTTTCTCTCCTTTAACATAACTTACACCAGTTTTGCTATGCTACCGTGAGCAGTGCTGCAATAAACATGGGCTTGTAGGTGTCTCTATTGCATACTGACTTCAGTGTCTTCAGGAAACACACAGGAATGATATATGGTGATATATAGCATATTGTGGGTCATATGGTAATTCTATTCAAGTACTCTAGACTCTGGAGGCTAATCTTTTCTTTAAAAACAAAAACAAAACTGAAGCTGGTTGTCCAGTACCAAATGATCAGCCCTGAAAACATACATACAGGTAATATTATATGGAGTTATATTTGGAAAGTGTTTGTTTTGCTTTGTTTCAGAGTTAGTTAGAATCATATGGTCCTGCTTTCCAGGCTAAAATAAGGCTATGAAGGTCTCTGTTTCCTTTAACATTACAAATGTCTGTCCATTAACCTAAAACAAAAATTTTAACTACAAATTAAGATAATTTAATATTAAGTAATAAGAAGCACGTCATTAAGGTTGATACATTTTTATAATTTTTATTTGGGAATCATTAACTGTAATAAGGGAAAAGCTGGTAAACTAAGTTTTCTAAGCTTAAACTTTTTAAAAAAACTATATTTTATTTCTGGGATAATGTCATTATTACACAATGAAAATAAAATATAGACATACTAAATTTTTATCTGCACAAATCTTTGGGTTTATTCCCTAAAACCAAACTAGCTGTGACTATTTAGATTGATTCATAGATGTGCTGTATAGATAGATGGCAGATTTCCCTTCTTTCTGCTCCTGATCAGAGAGGAATTAAGAACTCCCCACTCTCGTCCCACACTCCTGTCCTGGCTGCACTAGGTATCTATGGGCTGGGGTTCGAAGTCATCCCAAAGCTCCATTGTCTGTGGGGACTTTCCCCTGACTGAGTAAAGCCTCTGAAATTTAAGTGAGGTGAGAGCAGAGTTCCACCAAGTCCTCCGCCCCACAATGGTATTTCATCAGGGCCCACAAGCCAAGTACTGTTTCTCCCCCACACGTACACTTTGTATATCAAGTTTTATGTTCTGTAATGGAGATGTTTGAAAGGATTTCACAGTGGCACCACCTCCTTTTTCAAGCATCACTGTGGGGAGGGAGGAGAGAGGACTTTCTACAGTTTCTTCCTGAACTTCTTGGCGCTGGCAGGGAGCTGGAACCTGCAAATGGATGCGAACTCCCCAACAGGAACCCTAAGTGCTTCACATTCTCAAGAGTCCACCTTGAATTACTCCCGAAATTCCTCAGATTTCTAGCTTAAATGTGTTTAAATACATCTTTATAAATAAAGATTATCTGTATAAAGGGTTTAAATAAATCTAATCACAAAAATTAGTCTTTAAGAGCTTTTTTTTAAAGATTTATTTTATTTCCAGTGTACATGTGTTTGAGTGCATGTCCGTGTGCCGCGTGTGTAGGTGCCTACAGAGGCCAGAGAGGGGATAAGTTCCCCTGGAACTTGTGAGTTGTCCATGTGGGTGCTAGAAACTGAACCCAGGTCCTCTGCAATAGCAACATACACTCTTAACCCCTGAGCCAGCTCGCCACCCCCAAGAGTTTTGTTTTTTTTAAATTTGAGTATCTGGTGCCTTGTAAACACTGTCAAACCATAACCCAGATGGTGAGTTAATACCATACAATAAAATATAAGATTTTCCACTTAAAATTTATGACCAACCTAATTATCTAGTAATTCTTGATTGAATATGTTGAAAATAAACATGGTTATGTTTTCTGAAATTATTAAGTGATTTTTGGAACGTGGTCATATGTGTGAGTTTAAAAGGTTCATATTTAAATAAGACCTTTTAAAACTTAGGGTTCACTCCTAAACTTAGCTGTTTAAATAAGAGTAAACAAATATACAGTCATCATACAACTCCTACATGCTGTTACCATATGTACTTTTCAAAATACACAGCTTTTGGCCAGGTGGTAGTGGTGCACGCCTTTAGTCCCAGCACTTGGGAGGCAGAGGCAGGTGAATCCCTGTGAGTTCGAGGCCAGCCTGGTCTACAAGAGCTAGTTCCAGGACAGCTAGGACTATTACCCAGGGAAAGCCTATCTTGAAAAACCAAATAAAATTAAAAAAAAACCACACCTTTTCCTAAAACCATATAAAATTAAAAGGACTAAGATGGTATAGAAATAACCTCATTGAGCCAGGTGGTGGTGCGCAGGCCTTTAGTCTCAGCACTTGGGAGATAGAGGCAGGTGGATCTCTTTGAGTTTGAGGCAAGCCTGGTCTACAAAGCAAGTAGACAGCAAAGTCAGGACAGCCAGGAGATATAGAGACATAGAGAAACCCTGTCTCAAAACAAAACAAATCAACCAAACAAACAAAAATATAACTAGTCCATATTTCCAGATATGTATCTTCCCAACCTTCACACCACAACCCACCCAGGCTGCTGGGTGAGGTCATCCGAGACCAACCAGTCCTGACAAGCCCACCCAGCTCAGAAGGCTGGAACCAATAAATCATGAGAATGGTTTGTGTTTGACTCAACCAACTTCCATGTGATTTATTGTGCGTCAGAAGCAAACTCAGCTTACTGTGTTCACATGAAACCCTAGCACTGACCCCTGGAAACCAAAAGTACGCTTCTAACACAAACTGCTCATAGTTCCCTGTTTATTGATTTAAAAACATACAAGAAAAAAAACCCTACAAATAAATTAAAAAAGAAAACTCATTCCAATACCCCAAATTGGGAAAGATTGGAGTTTATGTAGCTCTAGCTAATGGCAGACAATAGAATTGCAGAAACAGTGAGGCTGGTGCTCACCGAAGACTGGAGACACTGCCTCAGGGAGACTTTGATACGCGTGGTTTTAATACTGATAATGCAGAGTTTGGTTTCTTTTTTTAACTGTACTGCAAGAATATATAAAGTAGCTGATGGTTGGGTCACTGAAAAGCAAGGACCAGAAGTGGGGCATAGAGACACACACCGTATTCCCAGAGTGCAGGAGGCTGAAGCAGGAGGATTGAAGTTCAAGGTCACCCTGGGCTATTTAATAAGACTCTGTCTCAAAAGAAAGAAGAAAGAGAGGAGGGCATCAGGCAGACTCAATTCTTCTGGAGCTATCCAACGTTTTATCTCCAGGTAACATATAAACACCATACATTTGATACTTGGTAAATGTTTGTGAGCTGCTTTATTATTGTTATTGTTATTATTATTACTATCATTTTAGTTTTTAAATATTTATTTATTTATTATGTATACAATATTCTGTGTGTATGCCTACAGGCCAGAAGAGGGCACCAGACCCCATTACAGATGGTTGTGGGCCACCATGTGGTTGCTGGGAATTGAACTCAGGACCTTTGGAAGAGCAGGCAGTGTTCTTAACCTCTGAGCCATCTCTCCAGCCCCTCATTTTAGTTTTTGAGGCACGGTCTCTCTATGTAGTTCTTGTTGTCTTGGAGCCTGCTATGTAGATCGGACTGGCCTCAAACTCACGGAGATTCTCCTTTCTCTGCCTCCCAAGTGCTGGGATTAAAGGTACCACCACACCCTGCTGTGATCCATTTTTAAATAACTTATACGATCATTGTAATCATGTCTATTATAAATTAATGATAGTTAAAACTGCACCATGGGGAGGAGCAGGAGGAAGGGGACAGATTTGGTTAGGAAAAGATAACAGGAAGGAGACAGAGCTCCGTGCCTTCTCTGTGGTGGCAGAAACATGAGGGCACATACTCACTAACACTGCGCAGAACTACCAAAACATACGGTTGTGCTGGGCAGTGGTGGCGCACGCCTTTAATCTCAGCACTCAGGAGGCAGAGGCAGGCGGATCTCTGTGAGTTTGAGGCCAGTGTGGTCAAGAGAGAAAGTTCCAGGACAGCCAGGGCTACACAGAGAAACCCTGTCTCAGGAAAACAAACAAACAAAAAGCCCCATACAGTCGTGCAGTAAACTGATGGTCAGCTCAGAACACACCACTGCCCTCCCACCTACTCACAGCTCTCCTCAGACGAGCCAGTGTCCTGGCCCCAATAGCAGGGCAGTTTTGCCTTGTTTTGAGTTTCCCTTAAACGAGGAAGGGGATGGGGAGATGGCTCAGGGGTTAAGAGCACTTTGTTCTTGCAGAGAATCCAGGTTCCATTCCCAGCCTCCACATAGTAGCTCACAACCATCTGTAACTCCAGCTCTGGGGCTCTTGAGTCCTCTTCTGGCTCCCATGAGCACATATATACATGCTGGACAACACTTACACATACAAAATAAATATATCTGCGCAGATTTTTAATGAAATCATAAAAAGTTATTCATTTTCTTCACAATATATTGTTCTTTCATATGACTGACTATACTATACTATGACATATATATTTGTTGCTGTGTGATCATTGGTGAGATATAAACAACGCTATGCTATAAATATTCTCACATAAGCCTTTTGGTCATAACAATTTACCCTTCCAGTAACAAATGTGAAGTCACCGTGATATCTTAGGCCTACAATCTCAGCACTCAGGAGTCTGACACAGGAGGATCACTGTGAGTCTGATGTAAATGGAGACTTTCCTCCGTCTCTCCAGGTCCCACTGGACTGGTTTTTTCTGCCCACCAGTGCCCGCACCACTCAGAAGCTAATATTAATATAATTGCTTGGTCAATGGCTTAGGCTATTACTGGCTAGCTCTCACTTATAAATTAACCCATTCCTAATAGTCTGTATATCGTCATGGGACCATGGCATTACCTTAGGTGTTCTGGCATTTGGTTCTTTGGGCAGCTCACTGGCATCTCCCTCAACCCCCACCTTCCTTCTCTGTCTCTGCTTGGATTTCCCACCTAGCTATATTCCATCCTGTCATAGGCCAAAGCAGTTCTTTATTAACCAATGGAAGGAAAGCATATTCACAGCATACAGGAGGACATCCTACATCAGTTTGAGGTTAACCTGGGTTACAAAAGAAGATCCTGTCTCAAAAAGGGGAAAGGAGGAAATCTGGTAATCCTATGCCCTCACTGAAACTTTGCATTAGCTGGTTTTTTTCTATCTTTTGTTCTTCTGAGGGTTATGTTATTTTATTGTTGTCTTTATTCTGATCTTCAACGATGTTTCTGCGCTTTTGTTTATTAGTCATTTGGATATCGTGTTGGGTGGCTTTCCAGCGCTGTGCTAAGTAAGGTGTCTGACACAACAGCTTTCAAGAAGGAAAGGTCGATACAAGAGGTCATTTGGCCCCACGGCCTCTGTGCCTGTGTGAGGCAGAACGTAACAGGGAAGCACAGGGCAAGAGGAAGGTATTCATCTCATGGCACCCAGGAAACTTCCTCCTGCCACGCCCCACTTCTAGAAGGTTCTATCATCACACAACAGCCCCTGAGGCTGGTCCTCTGAGACTTCAGATCCAAATTATAGTAGGACATCCTCTTCCATAAAGGGCTCGGTCAAGTCTTGGCCAATTTTTGTTACTTTCCTATGGGTTCTTCATATAGTTTAGGTAAAAGTCTTTATTTCACACACATATAACCATATATATGTATAAATATACACATATATATCACATACGATCATTGAGAACACCTTTTCGTGGTTTTGGTTTTTTGATTAAAAATAAAAAATCTTCTTATTGTGAAGCCAAAGAGGTACCAAAATGTAAAGCGAAACTTACAGGGTAAGACCTGACAGAACTACCAAGGAGCATCAGAGGAAGTGGAAGTGGAACCAGGTGTAGGGCAATTATGAATGAGAGCGAGGGCAATGGGGATTGCTGAAGATACCAGGGGAGAGGAGCTGCTGTTAGTTCAATCTCTCACAGGCACCTAGGTAACGGAGTAACAGGGTACGACTTCTAAATTGCACCCTGTGCTTAAGAGTCATCCTCTCCTTCCTCAGCCTCTTCCTCATCATCTTTGATCAACTCCAGCTCGTCACATCCTCCCCGCATCTTCCAGCCGGCCACCTGCTCAGCAGAGTCATTTGTCTCTGCCTCAGCCTCCATCTTTCCTCACGGACAGGCGACACAGCCCTTCTCTAGACCTCTCACTCTGCATCTCCACTGGGGATGAGATGGGTAACTGCACATCCATCCTGCCATGATAATTCCGTGGGAAGTCAGAGTCCAAGTCAAACAAGGAACCATACCTTTCTGCTGCCGATGGTTTCACGCCTACTTTTCCTCAGTTCCTTCTCTGTTCTGCAGCCAAACTAACTAACATCTAAACTCTGGCCAGCAATCACTCTGTCATGCTCTGTGGCATCTTTCTCATTAACATACTTGACAAAGGCAGAGCGACCCACAGCTTTGCCTTACTTTGAAGAGATTGTCTCCACACCAGACTTCCTGACCGCAGAGTGCTGAGATTCCCAATGAATACTAGGGATGTCATGGATCGAGGGTCCGTCCTGTTGGTAACATTGCTAGCCATCTCCCTTGTTGATAAGGTTTTCTCCCAAAACAAGCAGAAAAGCCAAAAAACATAGCAGAAGATCAAAACTTCACAAGAGGTAGGAGATGAGAGACTGCTTCTCCTACTGAGGTTCCACAACACCGAAAGCTACAGCAGGTGGGCATCTCACAGCTGTCTGCTCGTAATCTCTTCTCCTTTTCTTGTTTTTCAATTTCAAGGTGTGTTCGTTTCTGCACATGAGTCTGTGCACTCAGCAGCCTTTGCTGTGATGTTTAGATTTACAACAGAGAGAATTCGTTCCCAGTTCTAACAGTTCACCAAAAATTTTCCTAAATTCTTCCTGCTTTGTTTGCTGGAACCTGTACCACAAGAATCTCAATTCTTGCTGGGCAGTGGTGGCACACACCTTTAATCCCAGCACTCAGAAGGCAGAGGCAGTTGGACCTCTGTGAGTTCAAGGCCAGCCTGGCCTACAGAGTGAGTTCCAGGGCAGCCAGAACTGTTACAGAGAAACCCTGTCTCAAAAAACAAACAAACAAAAGAACAAAAAGAAATCCAATTCTTTGGAGATCTAATATTAAAATCTAGCCAGGTGGTGGTGCCACACACCTTTAGTCCCAGCACTTTGGACGCAGAGGCAGGAGGATCTCTGTGAGTTCGAAGCCAGCCTGGTCTACAAGAGCTAGTTCCAGGATAGGGCTGTTACACAGAGAAACCCAGTCTCGAAAAACCAATAAATAAATAAAATCTAAAAGAAGATTTTGAGGAGAATGAAATTTGTTTTCATGTGCCAAGCAGATGCCAATTTTAAGACAGAGCCAAGTCTTTGGATGAGATAATATGACATCACTTTAGAAGAAGATGTTTCCAAATTAGATCATATGATTTCAGCAAACTGTCTCTGTTTGAGAGGGAAAGCATGCAATATGTGGTTGAAAAACATAGCAGATTGGATCAAGATGGAAGACTGGGAACAAATTCTAACTCTCTTCTTTCCTCTTTCCCAGCTCTCTACAAATTACAGAAAAATTGGATGGAGACCTAAACTGTCCCTCCCTCAGTGATGCGGACAGGGTATAGGGCCTATAACACAGTAGGCAAGCACTCTGCCACTGAGCTGAGCCCAGTCCTTAAGTGCTGAAACTTGAAGATAAGAAAAAGCAACTGAAATGTTGCCAAACAGCACTTCCTTATCAGTCAACCCTGAGATTACTTCAACCAGGCGAGTTTCCCAACAATCGTTCAGGAATAAGGCTGAGTGGAAATGTGAGATCTAAAAGATTTTATGATCCGATATAAAACAGAGTTGAGAAAGATAGGCACAATCTGAAATAAAATAATCACCCAAAAACTAAATTGAAGGAGTTCAACAAAACAGTCATCAATATACATCTTAAATGCCCATATATGAACATGGCTGGCATGACTAGGCAAGGGGGTATATCAGCAAGCAGAACAAATAAAAGCCTCTTACCTTACAGAAATTACATCCCAGTAAATACATGTAATTTGAGCGAAATAAACTTGGTCTTTGAAAAACTATGGAACATGAACTAGAGAGATGGTTCACTGTGGAGGAGTGCTTTCTGCTCTTCCAGGGTACCATCATCCACACCAGGAGGCTCACAACCTCCTGTAACTCCAGCTCCCTAGGAATCTTACCCCCTCTTTTGTCCTTCACAGTGGGGACATAGAGAGAGAGAGACATTTACACATAAAGAAAAAATAAACCTAAAAAAATAAACTATGGAATATAACCAAAATATATTTGCTAATATAACCAAAAAGTGTATTAAAGCCAAACACCACATAAATATATTTATTTCCTTGTTCACCACTCAATCACATAAAAATTTTGAGACTATTTAGAGCATAAATAAATATTTAGCTATGAATTTCAAGGTATTATAAAAACTAAGATCTTTCTGGGAAATATGAGCAATTTCAAGTGTCCCAAATCTTATCTGCCCAGGAAATTCACTGGAAAAGAGAGGTATCAACAATCAATTTTAGGGCTGGAGAGATGGCTCAGTGGTTAAGAGCATTGCCTGTTCTTCCAAAGGTCCTGAGTTCAATTGCCGGCAACCACATGGTGGCTCACAACCATCTGTAATGAGGTCTGGTGCCCTCTTCTGGCCTGCAGACATACAACTGACAGAATATTGTATACATAATAAATAAATATTTTTTAAAAGTCAATTTTAAGGATGTGGACTAGAGTTTAGTCAGGTAACTTACTTTATTTCACCAAACAAACAATGAAATAATCCAGATGTTGGAATTGCACCTACAGGGAGACAGCGTCTGGCAGGTAGGTTTTGATCATATATAATCCAACTGCTCAATTAAATAGCTAGTAGTCACCTGAAGTTATTTAACTTTGGATTAATTACAATTTTAAAATTAAATATTTAGCAGCTCGAGAATACTCGGTGCTCAACACATGAGCAATGGCCATACGTGCCTGTGTCGATCAGATTAGTGCAAACACAGAATGCTTCTGCTATTTGGACAGTCAGCTCCACTCCGAAGAAAAGCAAAAGCACTCTTGAGGGTCACAAAATCTTGTATTTAAAATGGTAAAAAAAGAAATAAGTGTTCTCCTCAGTTCCTTGGCTGCTTCCATTTCTGTATCTTGCTTTAATCCTCCTCTCTTCTAAATTTCGACTTTCTCAACTTCTCACATTCTTCCCCCACCCTGTTACTCATACCGAACTTCTCCTCTCACTACCCTTTCCAGCAACAAACACATAGGTCACCTGCACAGATATGATGTACTTACTAAAGGGTTTTTTGTTTTGTTTTGTTTTTTTAATTTCAGTAATAGAATTGAAGTTGGTAGATTGTTTGCCAGGTATGCATGAAGCCAAAGCCTTGAGTTTGCTCTCCAGGATGTTGTGGTGGCATGTATAACTGTAATTCCAGCAACCCAAGAGGGTCAGAAATCCAGGGTCATCCTTGGCCACATCTTGGGTTTAAGGGTCAGCCTAGGCTACATGAAACTATGGCTCAAGAAACTCACGGAATTGAATAAGCGTTGCTTTTATTGTGCTTTAAAAAAATACCATAGTATTACAGTGGAGATACTTTAAATTTTTCTTTTAGATGTTATGCAAATGAGTGTTTTGCCTGCATGCATCTGTGCCTACTGAGGTCAGAAGATGACACAGTCAAAGGATCCCCAGGAACTGGAGTTACGGATGGTTGTAAGACACACTCTTGAGAGTTGGGAAGCGAACCCCAGTCTTCTGAAAGAACAAATGTTCTTAGCAGCTGAGCCATCACTCCAGCCTCTATCATGGCACTTTGTCTTTGTTTTAAGGATCACCATCTCACTCTGTAGCCCAGGCTGACCTAAAAATCGTGTTCCTGCTTGAGTCTCGAGAGTAACGAGCATGATCCGGCACTCGCTTTCCCGGCATGTTTAAGGGATGTGACTTCCGAAGTGTTTTTCTTTTTTAGATCATGACCCTTCCACAGAAAGTGCCCCTTCTTACCTTGGGAAAACGGATCGAAAGAGCCTTGCAATTCCAGTGCAATTCTGGGTCTTCCATTCAAAGGTGACCTCACTCGACTCCTCCAGGTCCGCATAGGGCACCAACATGACGCCAGCCGCCACCTAGCGGCGGGAAGGGGCAAGGGCGCATCCCCCGGGATGGTGCCCAGCGGTTGCCAGGCGACGGGAACCACGCGCCGCTAAGGAGGCGGGCACAGCACGTAGGAGTCGTAGGGTCTCAACAACACGGCCTTCCATTGGCTGAAGGGCACTCAACAATCGACTGAGCCAATGTGCAGATGGAAGCTGATGACGTCATGCGACTCCTCCTCCCTGCGCTCCTAGGACGAGTCTGGAGATCTAGGGTCCTGTCGCACCCCTCTGCAGCCCGGCTGCCCTATGTGTACTCCGCAGCTGCTCCTGCTGACGGTGGTGTACCTGATGCTTTCTGATGCAGCCAGACCTCAGCCCTCCTCCCCAGCCCAGGCTCTGCCCACCTCCTCGGCCCTGGGGCCAGTGACGCCCGAAGTGGCGACTGCAGCTCCTCCGGACTGGTCTGAGGGACCTACTCCTGGGACCCCGTCGGTGCCCGAGAACTCGACCACAGACTCCTTCCCAGGTGATGCGGCGGGATATGGGATGGAAATACTGGCTTCCCAGATCTAAATTCTGTGGACAAAATTGACTTGCCGATTTTGAACAGCCGATAGAGGCTGTTCGCGCGGGAAAACTTTGGGAAACTTCATCTCTCTTTGCTTTAACTTGCACTTATAGCCTTACCGATCTGCATCTGTGACTTGACTCCTGGTACCTGCGATTTAAACTGCTGCTGTGACAAGGACTGCGATCTTCTCCATCCCAGGACAGTCTTTTCCTTCTGCCTTCCTGGTAGTGTAAGGTGAGCTGCTGTGCTCTTGGGGTCTAGACGTAAGAGTGAGCCTCCTACCCCTATTTCCTCCCCTAGGATGTTCCCTTGGGTTTTCCTGGGAGTGATCTTCCCGTTTCTGTAGAGCCGAGCCTTTAGCCATCCGAGGGGCTCCTCCCCTAAGCCTACCCTTGCCACCCCTCAGTATCTTCATCTTTGTTCACAGATCCTCCAGCTGGGTATGTGTCGACCACTCTCTTATCTTCAGGAGCAACTCCCCATTTCCTTCCAGAGTTCTCACGGATTCCAGTGGAATTGCACAGTTTTGTGTCCGTGTGAACAACTGTAAGTAGAAATAAGTTAGGCTGTTCTTGTTAGTTAAGACGTGGCTTTGTCTTTGGACTTGCCCTGTCTGTTTCCTGCTTTGAATCCCCATCTCTTACCCTCTCCACCCCTTACCACTACCCTCTTCCTTTCAGTTAGTAGAGGACATTAATAATTTCAGAAACCTCCGGTGACTCTCCTTTACCTTGAAAATACTGCCCAGCTCCGTTAGTCTTTTGGTCTGAGTTAACTTTTTTTTTTCAAGCTTTTCTTTAATGATTTTACACTGATCTTTTATTTTGGCCAGCTTAATGTTCATTGTCCTCAAGATATGCCTTGAATTTTACTTATCTCCATGAATCATGTGGTCCTCTTTTTCCTTGCATTTTGAAAACCTTAGCTCTCCTAAGACTCTTCTGACACTTGTCTGAGTTGGAAATGAGCCCATCCTCGGAAGTTCTGAGACACTCGTTGTCTTGAATCATTTCTTAAGAACTTGTAGCGTTCCTGGTATTAGCAGTTTATGTGACTGTTATGGCTCTCCAGATAAATTGTCAGCCCCTTAAGAGGACAAACCATATCTTTATTTATTCACAAGAGATAATACCTCCTGGTAATGATCAGTGAAGGCTATTCTCACCAGGGTCTCTACTTCATGTGGGTTTGGAAAACTGCAGACCAGGAATTGGGAGACTGGTGTTCTACTCTCGGTTTGGCTAGCTTATTCTGAGGCTCTTGCAACTCATTTGTCTCTGAGGATCCAAATTTCCTAGTGGGATTTGATGAGATGGTCTCTAGGCTTCTTTTTGAATTCACAGTTATATCAGAGTCTACCTTTAGGCTGTTGGGTATTGGTATGTCATGTGCAATGGTGGACATATATATGTAATATAGCCTTAGCTTGTATGTCTTTTCTGTGCCATCTCCTTATCACCACTTCCACCAATACACCCGTAATGAAGTGAGGGGCAAGTGGTATCTTGCTCTTACTGATAAAAACCACAGGAAGAATCGATGGATATTGGCTGTCCAACTTCATCTTCTCTCCCTACTTCACTTTAACTTTTTCTTACAAAGGTAGCAATAACTGGACTTGATACAAAGTAAATAGCCTTTCTGTGCAGTTTCTGGAGGAAATGTTAATCTGATCCTGGAAGCTGCAGAGCTGGCGGCCTCAGCTCCTTGAGATGCAGGGCATACATGAAGGTGGTGCACAGACCAGGTGTCAGCACACCTGTTATAGAAGGTGGCGTATAGACCAGGTGTCAGCACACCTGTGCTAGGGAGTGGCACACAGACCAGGTGTCAGCATACCTGTGCTAGAAGGTGGCACACAGACCAGGTGTCAGCACACCTGTACTAGAAGGTGACACACAGACCAGGTGTCAGTGCACCTGTGTCTTAGCAGTACTTTTTTTTAAAAAAAATTACTTTTATTTACTTTGTGTGTGTGGAGAGGGTGTGGGCACACACATGCATATGACATGAGTACATGCCACAGCACACTTGTGTAGATCAAAGGACAGCTTGTGAGAATCAGTTCTCTGCTTCTACCATGTAAGTCCCAAGGATTCAGGTCATTGTCAGTCTTGATGGCAGTCACCTTTACCTGCCGAACCATCTTGTCTTTTTTGTTTTGTTGTCTTGTTTTTCAAGACAGAATTTCTCTGGGTAACAGCTGTCGCTGTTCTGGAGCTAGCTTTGTAGACCAGGCTGGCCTTGAACTCACCAAGATCTGCCTGCCTTTGCCTCCCAAGGCGTCATCACACCTGGCTTGTAGTCCTTTCTTAAACCTTGATGTTGGTTTGCCTGTGATAATGTGTGTTTGTTCTACTTCAAATGTTGTTTATTATGTCAGATACTTAAAAATGCTTTTATCTAAGTATATGTTCTTTTTAAAAATATTTTAGCAAAATTAAACTATTTCCAGAAGCTCCAAACAGTCAATGCAACCAACTTCCAGGCCCTGGCTGCAGAGTTTGGAGGCCAATCCTTTCCTTCGACATCGGAAACCCAGCCACCGTCACCGTTTTACAGGGTGAGCCTAGGGAAAGGGGCAGAACAGTCTGGTTTTCCTGGCAGAGTACAGTTGGCAGTGTAACTTTGTAATTCCCTCCTACAATGAGATTAGCCACTGTCAACTCCATCGAGCTAACTTGTTTCTGCTTCCTTTTTCTGGGATGTTCAGTCTAACCTTACTGTGACTGAGTTTGTCCTATGTTGTGTTTATTCAGGCTGGGGATCCCATCCTGACTTACTACCCCAGCTGGTCTGTAGTGAGTTCACTGAGGCAGCCTGCAGCAGTGGGAGCTGGCGGACTTTGTACTGAGAGCAATCCTGCAGGTGGGTCTGGGACAGGAGTCCACCAGTCTTTTGCTTTTTTGGAAACAGACTTTCTCACTTGCCACTTACCCCTCTTTATTCTTTGTGTTGCAAGGCTTCCTAGAGAGTAAAAGCACAACCTGCACCCGTTTCTTCAGGGACCTGGCCAGTAGCTGCACCTCGGAGCCAGCCCTGGATGCTGCCACTTACTATAACTTCACGGTCTTGAAGGTGGGTGTTCCTTTGTCCCTACTCTACAGACCCTCCTCCCTCAAATCGCTCAGCTTCATTGTGAAGTTCACATGTCACCCACTGTTGTGGGTTAGAAAATCCCTAAGCTGGAAGTCATAACTCCTAAGATCTACAAGTACGGTAGAGGGTATGGAAACTATTGTCTAAAGAAAGATGGGAGAATCAGAGGCAATAGATCCAAGGTAAGACCTTGTCACCTTCCTGGCTAATGGGTTTGAGAGAGTGAAGGAGTGGGTGACGGTTCTCTGTTTTTGCCAAAGTTGTTCTTGGTGTTGGAGCTCTGCCTAGGTAGGTAGGCATTGCAGCCCAGCCTGGCCTCCAGCTCCACTCTCTGGCATTTAGTGAAAGAGAGTCAGATGGCAGAGGAGAGGCCACTCCAGTGTTTTGATCTTCTTCCCCTCCCCCACCAAAGTCTGGGTGGGGTCATGTGGAGTAGAAACTCCTGGCAATTTTACGAAAGGTGTACGCACCTTCACATCTCCGTTCTTTGCCTTTCCTAGGTCCCAAGAGGAATGACTGACCTTCAGAATACAAAGGTATGATGCCATTTATCAGGAAAAAGGAACATCTGGCCTCTGTGTATCAGAGGCCAGGTCATCCTAGATTATAATAATAAAGAGAATGTAGGCACTTTGACCACAGCCAAGCGTGGCTCTAGACATAACTTCATGGGATAAAGATCAATGAGATGTTGATAAGTCTAGAGAACGCCTGAGTTAAATCTAGCTAAAATGCTACATTTGGAGTGGATGTCTCTGAGTCTTTTCACATACTGTCGGGCACTGTCAGTGTCTGGAGGTGGAGTACAGAATTCTTTACATCTGATTGGCTGTGGGCCCTTGTTTCGTGAGTACTAGGACTGGTGTCCCAAGAAGCTTGTGTTGAGATGTGCTGATTGAGAATGACTTCGATTTAAGTTGTCTGGCACTGGAAGGAGAGAAAACTGGAATAGTCAAGGGGAAAGAATGTATTCATTTTAGCATGATATAGAGCTAGAGGAGAAAAGGACACTTTTAGTTTCAGTTGATTGGTTTCTTTCTCTTGCCAGCTCCAGGTTCCTGTAGCACTTGCCTCAGAAACCAGTCCTCCTCTGCTGGCTGGAAACATGTGTCAGAATATAGTTTCCCAGGTATGGATTCTAAATGGTGCCTGTTGGTCAGTGTCACCAGAGGGACCTCATCTTCCCACAAGGGGGGGGACCGACTCACTGAACTGCTGGAGTTGACCCCATCACCTCCTTCCCACCATGTTTCCGTCATGGCTGTCGCTGCTGTTGTCCAGTTTTGGAGGTTCATCCTCTTCCGTCACACACAGTCTTGTGCCGGCTCATATTTCCGTCTGCTGACACAGTATCATCCCGAGTCTGAGATGAGTCAGCTTTAGTCAATGAAACGGGTAAAGGAGTAAAAATTATCTGAAAGTAGCATTTTTAAGGACTGTGTTCCCTTCTTGTCCCCAGCTACTATTCTTATTTCTCTTCTGACACTGTGAGGGTCTAATAACCCAGGTT
Organism: Ondatra zibethicus; assembly: GCA_004026605.1. Lineage (NCBI taxonomy): Eukaryota > Metazoa > Chordata > Mammalia > Rodentia > Cricetidae > Ondatra > Ondatra zibethicus. The sequence continues at coordinate 37,698 of PVIU01000614.1, forward strand.
TCCATTCCGTGCTTACCTTTGCCCAATACCATACCTGCCCATTTTCACCCACTTAAAACGCTTGTCTTAATCACACCTCTCCCGTGAACTTTTCCTAAGAGCCCTATTTGGTCCCTTTTTTTTTCACATGCAAATATAATATCAAGTCATCTTTATCTTTTCATGCTATCATTGTTGGTGTGTTTCTGATTACTCTCTAAGTCTCTCGCATGCAGTTAAAATACAGACAGAGGAGGCTTCTGTGCTCAACATGGTAAATCCACAGCTATTTATTTATTGACCCCTCTGCTTTTCAGGTCATCTATGAGATAGAGACCAATGGGACCTCTGGGATCCAGAAAGTCTCTGTCAGCTTTCTACAGACCAACCTGACTGTCAAGCCAGGCGTTTCCTTACAACAAGACTTCATCATTCACTTTAGGGTCAGTGACCTCTCAGAGAGGGTTCAGGGGCTGAGTCTTAGAAATAGCACTTTTCAGAGCAAGTATCCATACTGAGTCTGTCTGTCTTTCTGAGCACCTCTCTTTCTCCTACTAAAATGTCGTTAATAAAATCTCCCACTCTACTTCATAGAAAAGAAATAATAGCACTCTGTTTCTGTAATGCATACAAAGTAGAAGCAGAATATTAAGGCCTGCTTTGGTCTTATTTGAGGTCTTGACATTTACTGTTCCTCAATTTGGCTAGAGTGACAGGTATTCAATATGTGTGTGGGTAACATTTCCTCTGATGTTCTGTTTGGGCCCAACCAAAGTGGTCCTCAAACAGACTTGCCAAAGATGTTCACCATGAGTCTTAAGTTCAACAGCAAACAGAAATTCCTTTCCTCTTTTTTCTCTTTTTTAGACATTCATAATTTTATTTCTCACTGAATCTCTGTTTGCAACCCTTATTGCTCTCACCTATCTGCCTTTCTTCTCTCTTTCCTCCTTTTGAGCCGAGAAGAGTCCTTTCAAGTCTGTGACCAGCCAAGCTCTGTGTCTCTCACAGCCCTCTTTCTGGTTCAAATTAAATTTGCTTTTAAATTCCTCTGTATTCAGCCAGACCACACATTGCATGAAATCAGTGTCAACGTGTGAGAAATAGTGTCAAGGGATCCTTAGTAGGTTCCTGGCTTTAATCCTTGGCAGAATTAGTATGTAGTGAACTTCAGTTCAGATTCCCTGGCATATACAGGACCCTAAGTTCAGTCCTCAGTACTCCCCAAAACAAAACAGCAAACAGATCAGTCCAGATTTATTTTAGAGAGGGCGGAAAGGGAACAGTGGGGATGAGGCTGCAGTGTGGCGGAGAGAAGACTGCTCAGTGCAGCTCCTAGATTGCCTGTGAGGGGGAAGACGTGAAGACATGGGGCCAGCAGGGTATGTTTGCACAGTAATTGTTGTCTTCCTTCTGCAGGCATTTGAACCACACCTGGCTGCTTTTCCTGCTGGTCCCAGAAGTGGGAATCCTGGCTACCTCATCGGGAAGCCACTTTTGGCACTGACTGGTGACTTCGGTCACTCGGTATCTTTTTTTGGAGCTGGGTGGACTGTCGCAGCCGACAAGAAATGCTGCTGATGTTTCGACTTGTTCAGTTCTCAAGGTTCCCTCGGACTTTGGTATTCAGCACTTTCTTTACCAAAGAGTATTATGCGCTCAGATGCTGATGCCACCAAAGGCTTTATGGACCAACTGCAAGTGAGGGTTGTACTGACTTTTGCTTATTTTAATGAGATACTCATATGCTAATACATATATGTATACACATGTATTTTATATTAACATATATAATATATATGGCTAATCATTTTTAGAAAAACTAATTGTAGATAGCGCTTAGGGAACAGTGAAAAGATCAATTTCCCAGCCCTGCGCACTTTCTATTTCTGTTATAATCGCCTTGACCATCACTTTTGTACCTCAGATGACCCTGTTGCAGAGTGAGGGTAGTGGAATTTGCTCTGTTAAGAGATATGAAATACAGTTTGGAGTGAACACAGTATCTGGATGCAAGTTAAGGTAATTATTTGCTTCAGAGCACTTCCCACAATTTGTTTCTGTTTTATAGGGGCTATGTTGATATAGTAACTCTTTAACACTTTAAATAACACTTTAAAAATGATAGTCTTTATATCTATTGCTGTATGGTCAAGCGTTTTCTGATGTTATGAAGTACCTATTAAGGTTATTTCCTCCAGTCTGTCATAATATTAATTTTAATGTTTGAATGCTAATATGGCCGCTACCATGCTAGCGTTGGACTCCAGCTTCTATGGCGTTTACTTACAGACCCAAAGAAATGAACTGCAGCCATATGCAGGAGGAGATTTATCAGGCTCTTCATGGAAGGCCCAGACCAGAGCACGTTGCCATCTTTGGTAATGCTGACCCAGCCCAGAAAGGAGGGTGGACCAGGATCCTCAGCAGGAACTGCAGTGTCACAGTAAGGAAGGAAGCCACTGCTGGCTGGCAGCTCATGTCCCACCTTTGAAATTATGGGCAGCAAGGCAAAAACCAGCCCTCTATCTGTTTGTATTTATCATATAAAGAGGAATGGAAGGAATCAGGACTGTTTGAGGTCACTATTGCAGGTTGCACATGCATCTAATCTATTTTCCTGACTTTAAAGAAACTTGCTAATCTAGAGCAGTAGTTCTCAACATGGGGGTTGCATCCCCTCCGCGGTTTGAACAACCCTTTCCCAGGGTAAGTCCATCCAGCATATCAGATATTTGCATTGCGATTCATAACAGTAGCAAATTACAGTTATGAAGTAGCAACGAAAGTAATGTTGTGGTTGGGGTCAGCACGACATGAGGAAGGTTGAGAACCACTGATGGTTGCTTATGGTTCAAAGCCATGCCATGTATTTCAAATATTCTCTTATATTCTTTCTTTCCACTCTATTTATCATGTGTGTGCATATGCGTGGAAGTCAGAGGACAGCTTGGAGAGGTGGTCCTCACCTACCATGTGTGTCCTGGGGGTGGTCAAACACAAGCTACCAGGCTTGGCAGCAAGCAAGCTTTACCTGCTGAGCCATGTTTCCAGCTACCTTGTGAGCAGTCTTAAATTCTTGGTCAATACGGGTTTGTTTATGAGGCTGACGGCAGGCCCGTTCTCTTGTGATTGCCACAGGTTAGGGTTTAGGACAGGTGTGTGACTCAATGTCGAACTCCTGCCAGCTCACTGAATTGGGTTCAGTTTTCAGTGCCACCAATTAAAGATCACACTTTTCACATTTGCCTAAAGTGTAATTAATGGCTTAAAAGATGAAGTCAAAGAAGATGTATCTTCCTACATCTTAAAATTATTTCGCTTAGGGTACTGCTTTAAATATGTCATGTTTCTGTTCTGAAAATTTACATGGCTCCCTGATGCCTTCAAAACCAACTGTTTGGATGGCTTCCGAATCTAACCCTGATGTGTCTTATCTAACTTGTCATTGCTTTCCAAGTTGTCTGCTCCAGGCTACGGCCTTTCATATCCTTGGTCCCTAGGAGACACTTTGTAGCTCTCACTTAGTGAGTGTTTCTCCTTGGCAACATGTGCTCTCAGTTGTGTGCTTTTTTGGAAGTTTTATTCTTAATCAACATAATCTGTATGTATTTATGAGCTGTGTGTGAAACTTCAGTATATTCATACAATATTTAGTGATCATTTTTTCCTCTTTATTGTTACCTTCAGAGTCTGTTAGTTCCTCCTTTTCAAGTTCCTTTTTAGTGCTGGGAATTAAACCTTCAAATTCTGCATAAAATGCACAACCAGTGATTTAAAGCTGTAGTTGCCCTACTGTTCTGTGAGCATGAAAGGTTCTTCCTGTCTAACTGCAGCTTGGTACTGATCATCCTACCTCCCTGTGCACCCCACCCCCAACTTTAACTAGTGTCCAGTAATCACTGTAGATGTTTGCTCTTCGGTGTTAAGGTCAACATTGTCAATTCCCACTCATGTGACAGTGTACTTCACGGGGGTAGTGTACTGCAAATGACAAGGTTTTGTTCTTTCTTTTATGAATGAATGAATCTTATTCCATTATATGAATGCTACATTTTCTTCATCCTTTCACCCATTGATGGGAACCTCAGTTGAGATCCTGTCTTGGTTGCTGTGAATAGTGCTGCAGCAAACTGTCTCCTTTGCTGGTTTCCTTTTCATTGAATGTATACACCCAAGACCATCTGATAGATTCATCTTTAGTTTTCAGAAGAATCTTCAACCTGTTGGTTACTTTTAGCTACAACTTTTTGTAAGATTAAGAACATTACTACGGGGCTGGAGAGATGGCTCAGAGGTTAAGAGCATTGCCTGCTCTTCTAAAGGTCCTGAGTTTGATTCCCAGCAACCACATGGTGGTTCACAACCATCTATAATGAGATCTGGTGCCCTCTTCTGGCCTGCAGGTATACATGGAGGGAAAATACTGTTTACATATTAAATAAAAATCTTTTTTTAAAAAAAAAAAAAGAACATATTACTACAGTCTAGTTTTGTGCTTCCTCTAAGTCATATGGGCCTTCTGTATTACTACATAATGCTTTAAAAACAGTAGCTGCTCAAGATATGCTGAGAGATGGCTCAGCAGTTAAGAGCACCCACTGGTAGCTCACAACTGCCTATAATTCCATCCTCAGGGAATCTGACACCCTCTCTAGCCTCCATGCACATCTGTACACATGTGCAAATGCACAGACACATACGCATAAATAAAAATCTTTAAGAAAACAAAAATGATGGCAACTGAGTGTCTGCGTCTTTGCCTTCTGCAGGCTGCTAACTGCTCTTCCTGCTGTCTCATACCGGTTTCCCTGGAGATCCAGGTGTTGTGGGCACATATAGGACTTCAGTCCAACCCACAAGCGCATGTGGCAGGAGCCCGGTTCCTGTACCAATGCAAGTCTGTGCAGGTAAGTCAAGTTCCTAGCAGCCCTTTGGTGACCAGAGCATGGTTAAGCTTCTGAGAGGCAGGATCTGTTACCACTCAGTGTTTCTTTAGAGCGAGTCTCCAAAATGCTTTTCAAGTCTATCTTTCCATGGTGGTTATAAAAATTAGTATTTTGTCACAGTGAATGCAACTATATTCTCTACCCTGCCCCAATTTTAGCAGTATAGGTTAATTTCTTTTCAATAATCCTGCTGTTACTACTGATCTGACCACAGAAAGCATTTTCCGTGCTTGTGTGTTCGCTGTGACAGTCACTCAATTGATGGTGTTTTCAAAATGTTGATTGCGACTAAAGTTAGCGGTGTAGTTATCAGTTCTTGCTTCTATACGCTCTATTAAATAAATTCTTTCACCTCTAGTAAACATACATCTGCTGTTTATAATGTACTATAGGATACACTTACTATCTGTCTTGGTTTTAGAGTGTAATCTTTAGCTTTACACGTTCAAAAGTATGTAAACTTTTAAACCTAGAAATACTGAGGTGAAATGATTTGTGTATGAACTAGTATGATATTATTTTTTAAATACTTTTCTTTCTTTCCTTTTCTTTTTTTGTCCATGATATTTATTAAGCTCTACATTTTTCTCTGCCTCCCTCCCTGTCTCTCCCCTCCCCGCTTCAACCCTCCCCCAAGGTCCCATGCTCCCAATTTACTCAGGAGATCTTGTCTTTTTCTACTTTCTACTTCCCACGTAGATTAGATCTATGCAAGTCTCTCTTAGTGTCCATATTGTTGTCTAAGTTCTCTGGGATTGTGGTTTGTAAGCTGGTTTTCTTTGCTTTATGTTTAAAAACCACCTATGAGTGAGTACATGTGATAATTGTCTTTCTGTGTCTGGGTTACCTCACTCAAAATAATGTTTTCTAGATCCATCCATTTTCCTGCAAAATTCAAGCTGTTGTTATTTTTTTCTGCTGTGTAGTACTCCATTGTGTAAATGTACCACATTTTTTTTTATCCATCTTTAATCGAGGGGCATTTAGGTTGTTTCCAGGTTCTGGCTATGACAAACAAAGCTGCTATGAACATAGTTGAGCACATGTCCTTGTGGCACGATTGAGCATCCTTTGGATATATACCTAAAAGTTGTATATACTGGGTCTTGAGGAAGGTTGTTTCCTAATTTTCTGAGAAATCGCCACACTGACATCCAAAGGGGTTGTACCAGCTTGCATTCCCACCAGCAATGCAGAAGTGTTCCCTTTGCACCTCATCCTCTCCAGCATAAGTTGTCATCAGTGTTTTTGATCTTGGCCATTCTTACAGGTGTAAGATGGAATCTCAGAATTGTTTTGATTTGCATTTCTCTGATGACTGAGCATGTTCAACATTTCCTTAAGTGTCTTTCAGCCATTTTAGATTCCTCTGTTGTGAGTTCTCTGTTTAGGTCTGTACTCCATTTTTTTTATTGGATTATTTGTTCTTTTGATAACCAATTTCTTGAGTTCTTTGTATATTTTGGAGATCAGACCTCTGTGTAATGTGGGGTTAGTGAAGATCTTTTCCCATTCTGTAGGCTGTTGTTTTGTCTTGTTGACCATGTCCTTTGTTTTACAGAAGCTTTTCAGTTTCAGGAGGTCCCATTTATTAATTGTTTCTCTCAGTGTCTTGTGCTGCTGGGGTTCTATTTAGGAAGTGGTTCCCTGTGCCATTGTGTTCAAGTGTACTTCCCACTTTCTCTTCTTAAGGTTCAGTGTGGCTGGCTTTATGTTGAGGTCTTTGATCCATTTGGTCTTGAGTTTTGGTGATAGATATGGGTTTATTTTCATTTTTCTACATGTTGATATCCAGTTATGCCAGCACCACTTGTTGAATATGCTTTCTTTTTTCCATTTGATATTTTTTGCTTCTTTATCAAATATCAGGTGTTCGAAGATGTGTGGATTGATATCCGGGTCTTCTATTCGGTTCCGTTGGTCCTCCTGTCTGTTCTTATGCCAGTACCAGGCTGTTTTCAGTACTGTAGCTCTGTAGTATAGTTTGAAGTCAGGGATTGTGATGCCTCCAGAAGTTCTTTTGTTGCCCAGGATTGTTTTGGCTATCCTGGGTTTTTTGCTTTTCCAAATGAAGTTGAGTACTGGATATTATTTTTTAATGAAAATTAAAACATTGGAATTTCTGTTTGTTGCAATATATTTACTTTCTGGAGAAGAAACTGGGAGCTGCATTTAGGTCTGGCGTCACGTACTTTTACTCTCCCAAGCAGCAGAGTTGGGGAGCTTGGTTGTCTGCCTATCAGTGGTGTTAACACTCAGGTTATCAGAACGTTTCCCTGAGAGCTTCCTGTTCTTTGTCTAGATGGACATGTTTCTGTGAGGCTCATGTAGTCTGTCACAGAGCCCGCACTGAATCTGCTGATAAATCCTTCTCAACTGTAACCTAGATTCTGTTGTCGCAGGACTGGTTTTGTGCTTGTTCTTTTCCAAAGTCTCCGACTCTCCTGGGCGTTACAGCCACCCAGTGCCTTTTTCCTTACCTATATATTTTACCCCATGTCTTTTTCTGGTAGTTTGCAGTTAGCTTTTCAAGTTCATTTGCATTGCCTGCAGTGCTATTGAGTCCACCTGACGGAAGCGGATAATAGTTAGAATTTCAGCTGTGTTTTGATCATGAGCCATTAACTGGTCCAGTGATAAGACTGAAACAGGATCACAGATCTCAGACGCACCTTCTGGCTCTTGTTTTGGCTTTGGCTGGATTACACACAGTTATCAGTCAGAACTCTGACCTAAACACTAATGCACATCGATTTTGTTTATAAATTAGTCATCAGATAAAACATTAAAACCCAACAGAATGACATTTAAGAAAAAAAAATGAAAGAAAAACCAGGCCAAAGGGAAATACTCGCAATATGTTACCCAATAGTGTTCTTTGATGTAGGATAAAGAACTTGTGTATCTCATTCATGAGTTACATTCTGGCCGAAGATGTCTGTTCTAGTTCATAGACATTAAGTGTAGTTGCAAAACAGAATGTCAGAAGAAGAATCCCCAGCCTTTTAATAAGAGTTTTCATTTGTAGTGATTGGATGGAGAACATGGTGGTTTAAAAATTGACTAAGATGCAATATAATACTTAAGTTGTTTATCCTGTTAGAAAAGCCAAACAAACCTAACACAAACTTTTCATGTTGTTGGCTACTAAAGCTTATATTGAAGAAAGGATTTTGCAGTATTTAGATTGAAGTGAAGCAAACCTTAAACCTCAGGAAGTGTTGGCAATGATTTCTAAAGTAGACATCATAAAATATTCTCAATTAAAGTGGAAATACGTGAAATCAACCACCCATAGCAGAACTGGAACCGTAGTAAAGAGAAATGTGCTGCCGCGGCTGTATCTTTGTTCATCTCCACAAAAGAAACAGGCGAGCAGAGTTGGAGGGGATTGTTTCAGTGACTCACACGCTGGACGTTTTTTTGCCTGTACATAACTTTAGAATGCAAATACAGAAACTTTAGACTTCAAAGTCCCAATTTAATGTGTTGAACATCCTGAAAATCCTTGTTCTCTGGTGGTAATAAACTGCACTTTTCTATGGGTCAGCCACATGTGGTGTTACTCAGTGCCCTGATGAGTACAATCCCATCCCTTCTAATTCGGGAGTCTTCTGGACTGCATTTCCTCTAAGCCCTCATACAACTGCAGAGACTTTTTTGCTTTTAATTGGAGTATAATAAATGTGTTTATGGGATACAGAATGGGTTTTTGATTCACAGTGTAATGATCAAATGAGAATAATGAGCATTTCTGTCGTCTCGTACATGGCCATCATATCCTTTGTAAACCCTGCCTCCACCCACATTTTCCTTAGATTACCATCTTGCCAAATCGGGGAAAGAGCCCTTTCTGTACCTGTTTCATGGATGCGTTGTTTTGAAGACATCGTGAAAGTCTAGTCAAGAAGGAGCTCTGAGTGTGTGTCCTGTGTGAACCCAGAGGACATTGTTCAGACAGCTTATTGTATGCAGCTTCTTAATCATCAAAATGCCACTCGAAACTATATTTTTGAGTAGACACAGGTGTCACAGTACCTTCTTGGGCTCATGGGTGTCTGGGAAATCAGTTCTAGATGTATGCTGACCCTAAGTCCCTGAGTTGAAGTCTTTTCTCTGCCTTGGAAACCAATGAAAATGAGCCAGACGCTTTTCTTGGGGTCGTCCCATCTACTTGACTTCAACTGGTGGATGGTTGGGAGAATCTGTGAATCTGATCATTTGAGGTCAGGTTTTGTTTGGTTTGGTTTGTTTTCCCCTGAAATTTCAGCCGTCTTCACTGCCTCCACTATGTATTTCAGAGCTGTAGTTCACGGGCCTGCAACGGAGAGCTGCTAAGCATGTAATGGCAGTGGATTGACCATCTGGCCTTTGTGCTATCAGTCAGCTCCCTAGTTAGAGAGAGTGAAAGTCTCTTTTGAGACAGGGTCTTCTATAGCCCAGATTGGCCTCCAGTTTGCTGTAGTCAAAGATGACCTTAACCTCCTGATCCTCCTGTCTCTACCCTCCAAGGACATGCGTGCCAGGCTCTGAGACTGAATCCTTAGGTGTACCTGTTCACAGTTCTGGAGTCATGGCTGTTAGAAATTTGTTTGCTTATATCTCACACAAAGAGAACTACATGGGACTATTCAAGAAGAAGATGTATATTGCTTAGAGCATGTTTATTTTCAGTCCAAAGAAAATAATTCTGGTGGAAATTCTGTGGAATATACTAAGAATTGACTTATCCTTGCCTCTCTTCCTGTAGGAGTACCAGAGAGGAATAGAAGTACCTTTGACAACTCTTGTGAACTTTGTGGACATTACTCAGAAGCCAGAGCCACCAAGGGATCAACCTAGAACAGACTGGAAACTGCCGTTTGACTTCTTCTTTCCTTTCAAAGTGGCGCTCAGCAGAGGGGCCAAGGCTCAGAGGGACGCAGCCTCCCCTGTGCTCATCCTGTGCATCTTTCTACTCGGGGTTCTCAACTCACAGACTGAGTGAAGAAAGAGAGCGATCAGGTTTCATTTTCCCCATGGGAAATTCTAAGACAGCCTGCTTGTCTTGGCTAAAGAGGTCCTTGCTTTCTCATGATTACAGGAGGCCATTTAGGGAGACAGAACCTAAAGGAAAATTTTCCCCTCATTTTCTCACTGTGTAACCTTGACTGGCCTGGAACTCCCAGTGTGGACCAAGGCTGGACTCAAACTCTTAGAGATCCCCTGCCTCTGCCTCCCAAGTGCTGGGATTAAAGGCACGTGCCACCATGCCCAGACAGGAATCTTTGTAAGTTGAAGATATTCTAAAAATTCAATTAAAAATATTCCATCATCGTAACTCTCTGCTGAGGGCTCCACAGACCTTCAGGTACACACTGGGATCTCTGTTTCTCAAGCTTGCCAGTCCACAGTCTCCATCTCTTCACGTTGTATTCTGTCTAAATGTGTGCAGCATCTCCGCTGCTCTCAGGCCCACGCTCCTGCTGTCACGCAGAGTGACCTCAGAAGGCCTGACAGTTCAAGCCAGGAAACTGCTGGCTCTATATCTTGTCTGGCTCTTTTGCCAAAGTGTGGCCACACCCCTTGCCCAGACCAGAGGTAGGAAAATCATTCTTTCTATTCATTTTCCAAAATGGATGGAATCCCATCTTTCTCACTAGCAAATGGCCCCACCGTTCCGTTCTGTCCTTCCCTACTTGGTGGTGTGGAGAAATACAAGTGACTGAGACTCTGTTCTGCCAAGTGACATCGTGGCAGAAGTTGACACCCTGTGAAACGCCTGAATGTTTTTATGTGTATGAGGTTTAAAGGGGAGTTAGGACACTAACTTGTACAGTAGTATTCAAATCAGGGGGCTTGTGTTTTTTCCTGGGGAGATACTCCCCTTCACTCCAATTTTATGCCCATGACATCTATTAGAAATCTGTTTAAGGGTAAGGCTTTGGTAGTTTGCACAGAGCCCTGACTGCCTGGCCAGTTCACAGATAGTTAACATGCACAGAGCTTTCTTGAAGACATGGTTTCCTATTCTTGAGTGAAGACAAATTGGTGGAGAATTAATAGTATAAAATTTGAAACTCATACTGTCCTTTTAATTAAGACAAGTTTTTGAGGGTTTAAATGTCATTATATATAATTATTTTAAACATTAAGCATTTAACATAAAGAGTAACTCCAGTGAAGCGTGCAGTCCCCGCCATCTGCCTCCGAGTGATGTGTGCCACTGGAGACACGTTTGTTTGGAGGGACACAGTCAATATGATGTTACCGTCAACCACATACTGAGGCTAGCAGTAACATCAAAATCTATGGGCCTGGGGAAGTGACCTGGGACCCTGGGAGGCCCACGTGTTTCCATGGACTAAACATCGTAGGAAAAATATTGAATGGATGAAACAGATGGAGACTCCCCTGTAGGAATTTGAAAGCCAGGCAGAGAGGGTTGGAAGTTTTCTGTTCTACTATGTATTAATGCTCTGAAACCCAAATTGTCTTTTAATAAAACTGTTATGGCCCTGCCTCAGGAGAGAAAATCTGGCTATATACATCATCTCAACTGCTTTGTCATTTTCTTCCTTCCGGAGTCCTTAGTAAATCACCAGTTTCTCTGAAAGGGGCCAGAGTCTCACAGCAGTTACTGCTAAGGGCAGGCAGGAACTTGGGAAGTTGGCAGCACAGTTCTCAACAGTCTGTTATATAGGGGTTATCTAGCTAAGCAGCCTTGGCTCCCAGACATAGTCACTCCGACCACTAGGTATTAGAGTACTTAAAAGTTAATAATCCTAAATTGTGGGCTAGCTGACACTTGGAGCCAACTACTGATTCTTTCCAGCATCAGTCCTCCACTCTGTTCTCCTCTGTGCAGGTGTTTATTCCTATGCCCAAGTGTCACTGGAAGTTTCGTTTTTTCAGGCTTATTATTAACTAGCTCTTACCACTTAAACCATTTCTATTATTCTATATTTTACCACAAGGTTTGTGCTTGTTACTTCACATCTTGCTTCTTTGGTGGCTTCTGGCATCTCCCTCACTCTGCCGTCTTTCTCCCTGTCTCTTTGCTTGGATTTCCTGCCTGGCTCTAGTCTGCCTGGTATTGGCCAAATCAGCTTATTTATTGACCAGTGATAATAAAACATATTCACAGCTTACAGAGAGACATCCCACATCACCCAAGACTGTGAAACTAGTCTGTTTTTAAAATTTCTATCTAAAATGGAGCCTTCTAAAATTTTCTTATAGGTTTATTTTATATGTTTGAGTTTTTTGCTTGCATGTATTCTCTATACCATATGCATGCCTGAGGATGATGGTTGTGACACTATGTGGCTCTTAACCACTGAGCCCCTCATGACCTATTTTTAAGTGAGCAAAACAAATTACAAAATATCACAGGTACTCTATGGTTCTATTTTTTTTCTAATGTATTTTTTTTATTTTTCCATTCAAAATTTTCACTTCCTCCCCTCCTCCCACTCCCCCACTCACCCTCCTCCCTCCCCCTCCAGTCCTAAGAGAGGGCAGGGTACCCTGCCCTGTGGGAAGTCCAAGGCCCTCCCCCCCTTCATCCAGGCCTAGGAAGGTGTGCATCCAAACAGACTAGGGTTCCAAAAAGCCAGTACATGCAGTAGAAACAAGTCCCAGTGCCATTATCAATGGCTTCTCAGTCAGCCCCCATTGTCAGCCACATTCAGAGAGTCCGGTTTGATCACATGCTCGTTCAGTCCCAGTCCAGCTGGATTAGGTGAGCTCCCATTAAATCAGGCACACTGTCTCAGTGGGTGGACCAAGGCCTGGCGGTCTTGACTTCCTTCCTCATCTTCTTCCTCCTTCTGCTCTTCCACTGGACCTTGGGAGCTCATTCCAGTGCTCCAATGTGGGTCTCTGTCTGTATCTCCATCCATCACCGGACGAAGGTTCTATGGTGATATTCTAGATATTCATCAGTGTGACTATGGGACAAGGCCAGTTCAGGCACCCTCTACTCTGCTGCCCAAGGACCTAGCTGGGGACATCCCCGTGGATACCTGGGATCCTCTCTAGAGCCAAATCTCTTGCCAACCCTAAAATGGCTCCCTTAATGTAGATATCTTCTTCCCTGCTCCAATAACCGCCCTTCCTCCATCTCCACCCTCCCACTCCCCCAAGCTCTCCCCAGTCCTTCCCTTCTCCCTTCTCTCTCCCCGTCTCCCCTTCCCCCCACCCCACTCCCACCCCATCCCCATACTCCCAACTTTTGCTCGGCGATCTTGTATGCTTCCAATTTCCAGGAGGATCTATATATGTTTTTCTTTGGGTTCACCTTATTATTTGGCTTCTCTAGGCTCTATGTCCTTTGTTTATGGCTAGAGTCCACTAATGAGTGAGTGCGTACCATATTCATCTTTTTGGGTCTGGGTTAGTTCACTTAGGATAGTGTTTTCTATTTCCATCCATTTGCATGCAAAATTCAAGATGTCATTGTTTTTTTACCACTGAGTAGTACTCTAATGTGTACATGTGCCACACTTTCTTTATCCATTCTTCCATTGAGGGGCACCTAGATTGTTTCCAGGTTCCAGCTATTACAAATAATGCTGCTATGAACATAGTTGAACAAATGCTTTTGTAGTATGATTGGGCATCTCTTAGGTATATTCCCAAGAGTGGTATTGCTGGATCTTGAGGTAGGTTGACTCCCAATTTCCTGAGAAACTGCCACACTGATTTCCAAAGTGGTTGCACAAGTTTGCATTCCCACCAGCAATGGATGAGTGTTCCCCTTACTCCACATCCTTTCCAGCATAGGTTATCATTGGTGTTTTTGATTTTAGCCATTCTGACAGGTGTAAGATGGTATCTCAAAGTTGTTTTGATTTGCATTTCCCTGATCACTAAGGAAGTTGAACATGACCTTAAATATCTTTTGGCCATTCGAACTTCTTCTGTTGAGAATTCTCTGTTCAGTTCAGTACCCCATTTTTTAATTGGGTTATTTAGAATTTTAATGTCTAGTTTCTTGAGTTCTTTATATATTTTGGAGATCAGACCTTTGTCTGATGTGGGGTTGGTGAAGATCATCTCCCGTTCAGTAGGTTACTTTTTTGACACTGTCTTAATGACAGTGTCCTTTGCTTTACAGAAGCTTCTCAGTTTCAGGAGGTCCCATTTATTCATTGTTGCTCTTATTGTCTGTGCTACTGGGGTTATACGTAGGAAGTGGTCTCCTGTGCCCATGTGTTGCAGGCTACTTCCCACTTTCTCTTCTATCAAGTTCAGTGTGGTCGGATTTATATTGAGGTCTTTAATCCATTTGGACTTGAGTTTTGTGCATGGTGATAGATAAGGATCTATTTTCATTCTCCTACAGATTGACATCCAGTTATGCCAGCACCATTTGTTGAAGATGCTTTCTTTCTTCCATTGTATAATTTTAGCTTCTTTGTCAAGTATGAGGTGTTCATAGGTTTGTGGATTAATATCCGGGTCTTCGATTCGATTCCATTGGTCAACGTCTCTGTTTTTATGCCAATACCAAGCTGTTTTCATTACTGTAGCCCTGTAATAGAGTTTGAAGTTAGTGGTGGTAATGCCTCCGGAAGTACCTTTATTGTATAGGATTGTTTTGGCTATCCTGGCGGGCATACACTTACCCCTCTGGATGGATCTCCTCAGTACAGGAGCAGGGCCTCTTACTGGCCAAGGACCTCACAGACAAAAGGGCAGGTTTGGCAGGTGCTGGGTCATCTATGGTTCTATTTAAAAAAAAATGTTCATATATGTGTGAATGGAAAACAAAAACTTAAAATAACTACATGTCAAAAGTAAAGTTTTTAAAAGTGATATCTTGTTTTATAATCAGAAAATACTTTATTTTGAAGAAACTTGACATGTACTCTCTAAAAAGAACCTCAGTTTATTATGTGCAGGGATATTGTGTGCAATGACTAACTTTCCTTTTCTGTTGATGTATTCAATATCCCAGGCCTGTCTAGAATCCTTCCCATGTGTCTGTCACTTTGTGATCTGCTGGGGTTCTTTTTTTTTCCCTTTCTTTTGAGACAGGGTTTCTCTGTGTAACTTTGAAGCCTGAAACCTGCATGTCAACTCGCTGTGTAGATCAGACTGACCTTGAACTCCCAGAGATCTGCCTGCCTCTGTCTCAGGAGTGCTGGGATTAAAAGCATATGCCACCACCACCTGACCTTTTTTTTTCTCTTTATTAATTTTTTTTCATTTATTTTACATCCCAACCACAGTTTTCCCTCCCTCCTCTTGTTCCCTCCCCCAGTCTCCCCTCTTCCTTCCCCACCCCCCACCCATCCACTCCTCCTATGTCTCCATTCTGAAAGGGACTGGCGTCCCATGGGAGTCAACAAAGCATAGTACAACAAAGTTGAAGCAGAACCAAGCTCCTCCCCCTGCATCAAGGCTGGGCAAGGCAACCCAGCACTGGGAATAGGTTCCCAAAAATCCTGCTGGCGATCTTTAAGATAAAACACTTACTGAACCTGGCCTCTGGACATTCTGGTTCCCCTGTGGAAAGAAGCAGGAAACGGACTTTAAGACTCTTTTATAACAGATTGGCGATTAGGAAATGGAAAGCTGACCTCTGCCTCTGGAATGCTGGAATTGCAGGAACTGCACCCAGCTTAACAAGGATGCTGTCAATAGTCAAGTTTCTTTTTGGCACTGGGGGGTCAATTCTGGGGGTGACTGAAGCTTCGTAATGTACCACGTGGCAAATGCTACCAGAGACAATTCGGGTTCTTTGTTCATTTTTGAACTAACATTTGATTGTTTGCTGTGTGTTAATAAACCTTCCACTATTTATTTACTGTTCTACAACTCTTACATTTAGTTTCAGAAGCACTAATGGGAAGACTAATTTCAAAGAAAATGAGAGTGTGGTGTGTGTGTAAGATGTGTAATAAAGAGACTCAGAAGTGGAGGATGGCATTTGTTCTTAATTTTCCAGTTTCTTCTTCTTGTCTCTTGGGAGATCTAAATTTCCCTGTTGTCCTTGGAGACTCAATTACCACTCTCCCCCACCCCCACTCAGTAATTTGCCTTGTTGGGATGGGTATCTGCTCTTTACAATTTAACAACTTGAGGCTACTTTAAAGTCTGGGTGTGGTAACCCATGCTCCTAATCCCAGTCTGATTTACAGAATCAGACCTTGCCCCCAACACCCCCCCCCAAAAAAAAGAAAAGAAAGGCAGATTAAGTCTGGCACCTGAAGCTACAGGTCTCTGAAAATCCAGCTTGGTGGTGTGGTGGCATATGTCTGAAATCCCAACACTTAGGAAGCAAAGACACCTGTTTTACATAGCAAGTTCTGGGGCCAGTAGAGTGTCTAGACAGGTCAAGGTGCTTGCTGCAATGTCTGATGATCTGAGTTCAATTCCAAGAACCCACACAGTAGAAGCAATGAACCAACTTCTACGTGTTCTACCAATTATTCAAGAACAGCAAGTTCCAGGGAAGCCAGCGCTATATAGTGAGACCTTATTCTAAATATCCTATTTCTGCATAACCTCCTGGTCATGTACAGCCTTATTCCCTTTGCTAAGATGGAAGTTAAATTCCCCCCATGAAAAATTAAAAAAAATAAAAATAATAATATGTGTTTTATCATCTGTGGGAAAGATACTACAGCTGAATTACTTCCTTGATTTCCACAGAGAGACAAAAAGGCTTTTTTATATGCCTAGGATTTGATTTTCCCTTATCCACTCCTTTCTCCCTACTGGCAAAGTAGAATATTAGTGGCAAAATAATAAATGAACTGTAAAAAAATAAATAATCAAAATAGTAGAATGTTAAGAATTTTCATGTTTGACTCTTTGAGACACTTTTAGGTAAGATGTTGTTGCAGAACCCAGGCTGACCTGGAACTCACTGTGTATGTAGCCCAGGCTGACCTGGAACCCACTGTGTATGTAGCCCAGGCTGACCTGGAACCCACTGTGTATGTAGCCCAGGCTGGCCTGGAACTCACTGTGTATGTAGCCCAGGCTGGTCAAGGGTTTCAATCCTATGACTTCTGCCTCTGGAATGCTGGAATTACAGACATGTCCCGTGAACCCAGCTTAACAAGGATGTTGTTAATAGCCAAATTTCTTTTTGGCACGGGGGTCAATTCCAATTTCCTTTTTGAGAAATCTAAATTTTTTTTAAAAACTAAAGAAATAAAATTTATTCACTTCTCAAATACTTAGAGAGAATCTCTTAAATTCCAGGAATAACTTTTCCTGCTCTCAGAGTCTTGCTCCCTAGGAGGGAAGGCAGACAAGTATTGCCATAAGATGATGTGTGGGTGAACTGGAGAGCCAGAATCAGCCTTCTAGCTTACAGAGACCTAGTCCTTTAGTCTACTTACACCCACAGTGCCCTAAGTATATGAGAACCTTTTGGAGAAGTCCAGGTACCAGGTCTAACTGGCTCCTGCTGTCTTGTTTCTCTTGAGTCTATCCCTACCCAAAGCATGCTCAAATTTTACCAGGAGCCTGACACTGACAGTCTCTTCCCAAAGCACAGCTCCCTTCATCTGCGTCCCAGTTTTCACACTGCAGTGCCATCACATTCCAAAGAACACCTCTTCCTAGTGCTCACCTTGCAAGCTGGCCTTCCTTGTTGCCCTCAAGCCCCCGGTCAGAGCCTTCTATCACCCATCATTTCTTATGTGGACCGTTGCAATAGGCTAACCAACCTCCTGGCTTCTACACCACTTTACAGATTTCTGACACAAAAACCTGATCATCATACCTTCCAAGGCTTTAGAATTTTGGATTTACTGATGTGGTGGCTCATGAGATTAAAAATCTTTAGCATAGCACAGAACACCCTTTGCATGGTAGACTCAGAGCCAGACATCTCTCCTGTTGTCTATTGTCGGATATTCACCAGAGAAGACTCTCAGACATGGGTTTAAGCCAATAGAAAGTGTTTATTAGAAAGTGGGTGACTACACTGGGTGTTTGGGATACCACTGTAGCCCAGAGCCTTTGTCGGGGTGAGCATTTAAGCTGAAAAACCATGTTCTGGGTTGACATACTTCAGTTAACAAGAACAGGTAGCCAGAAGCAGAATTACAAAAGTGAAAAGCAAGGCTAGTACATTTAGATGAACTATGGATATTGATAGATTAGGTCTTGATAGGTTGTGCTGTCTACATGCTGAGTTTTACAGTCTGAACAATACTTCCACCATGAAGTCAATTGCAGTAAAGTCTCTTGTTGCAGAATATTTAACTATACAAAGATGTGTTGCATTTGTTTAAATATGTAAAGATGTGTTGCTATTTTACCTTGCCTGCCTAAGATATCTGATTGGTTTAATAAAATGCTGAATATCCAATAGTGAGGGAGGAGGTATAGGTTCCAGGCAGAGAGAATAAGAGGAGGAATTTAGGCTTGGGGAAGTAAAAAAGAAGGGACACCAGGGAGATTCCAGGGTATAGACAGATGAACACAGACAAAGCATGAGAGTAGTACAGATAAAATGAATAGAAACAGTTAAAAGAGCTAATGGGACAAACCTAAGTTAAGACCAAGCATTCATAATTAATGATAAGTCTCTGTGTCTTTATTTGGGAGCTGGTTGGTGACCCAAAGAAAATTCTAACTATAAACAGTACCCAACCTGGGGCCTGAATTTCCACATAGGGCCTGAGAAAGCTGAAACAGAAGGAAACAAAATTAAAAACCCCACAGATAGGGCTTCTTTTAAGAGGTGCTGCCATGCAGGAGAGCACTTGAGCAGCTGGCATGCTAAGTAGAAACAGCAAACTGAGTAAAAATGTCTGCCACAGTTGCAGGCACCAACTTTTAGAGCTGGGGTGGTTAAATGACTCTCTTGGTTAGATGCAGCTCCCAGGTAAACACAACTCTTGGCCAGTCCTGTGGGCTTAAGGCTTGGCCCTTATGGACCTGATGAGGGGGCAAAACCAACTGCCAGAGCCACACAGTGAAGGCCATAGCTGCCACTTAGCAGTTTAAAGTTTGGCTCATGCTGTGCTACAGGTACACAGGAAAACAGATCCAAAAATAATTCTTTAAACAGGTTATATGCAGTGTGCATAGGTGCTTAAGAAAGAAAAGAAAATGGGTATAGGCAGTTATAGGAAAAAATAAGTAGTTTAAAAATAATTAAGTCTTTAAAGATAAGTAATATAAAAAGAATAAGCCATGTAAAGATGGGTAATGCACAGGGAATCTTGATCTTGTATGGTGCTTTGTTGACTTTGAATTCTTTGAATGCTGATGAGTGACATAGGATTATAAAAGAATTACTGAATTAAACCAGCCTAGATACTTTAGGGATGCCTATCCTTTCATATAGCATGGATAGAGGTTTGGTTATACAGTCCAAACAAATTTATGAAGCTGAAAGAGGTCTTTTACCTACTCAAACATAGAACAAAAAAAAAATCATCCTTAACTGACTTGTGCACACCACAATTCCATACTTGTGTTAATGCAGATATGCATGTTACCTTTGAAAGTTTGTGTGTTTTCAGAGCAAGGGGAGTAGACATCAGTGAAAATGGGTGGCCCAGGTGCCCCAGCCTCTCAGAGTGCCTCTGTTGCAGTTTCCTCAGAGTTCTGCATTCAAAACAGCTTCAAGGCTGCTGGCTGAGATGGTCCAGCCTCACAGACTATTCTAGCAAGGACTTCAGATAAGCCTGGCACATTCCCATTACACAGAAACTGGATAACAAATATATGGCTTATTTTCTTAGGACATGACCATTTTCTCAAATTTCTCAGGATCCCTTGGAAATGCTGTCACCCCCATAAAACAGGAAGCAGTCTAGAGAGTACAACTCTCACATTTCCAAGAGGTGGAATATGTTGTTTTTGGTTTTTTGGTGGGTTATGGATGTTTGTCATCATTTAGTAGGGATATAGAAATATAGGATAAAAACTATTCATCTCAAATATTTTACATTGGTATGGATTTTTGTATACTGATATGAATTTAAGGTTATTTTTGTTAAACCATATATATGCATATATGTTTCTACTCTTGTTTAAGGTATGTGTCTCTGTAGCTCATTTTAAAATGTAATGTATGCCGGGTAGTGGAGGTGCACACCTTTAATCCCAGTACTCAAGGAGGCAAAGGCAGACACATCTCTGTGAGTTTGAGGCCAGCCTAGTCTACAGAGTGAGTTTCAGGACAACCAGAGCTCCACAGAGAAACCCTGCCTCAAAAAGTAGAAGGAGGAGGAGAGGAAAATGTAATATAAATTTTTAGTCCTTGAAAGCTATTATTACAAACTGTTTAGGATAAATAAGAAATGCAGACTAGTAGTAGTTAATCATCTATAATAATCAGACTTGTAGTCATGTTAGGTATGTTTTCAAGGTTAAATAGATTTTTTTTCCAAACACTATAGAGACCTACAGGATATAACATTTAAGATGTTTAAGTAACCTACGGCTTTTCATGTCAGTGAGACAAGTCTGCTCCTGGCAACACCAGTCTACTTCATAAAAGAATGACAGGCATCGAAGAACCTCCATATGGAGTTTGCTTTCATGGTGGCAAAGTTAGTCATCTGGGAAAGAAACTTGCCTTTGCCTTGACTGCTGACAGTATACTGTACAAACTGAACAAGCAGGACACAAAGGGGAAAACTGCTGAACTTTGCCAAGACAAGGTGGGAAAGTCCTTCAAAATTCCTGTTTCACAGAAAAGTCTGTCAGATATTCTAGGCCTGTAAGCCAAAGATGGATGCCCCGACATTGCAGAGGAATCTTGGGTGACTGTCCAGGCATGTCTTTGTCATTTCTATAGTTTTGGAAGTTGCTTGCTTTGCACTTCCTGTTTACTCAGTTAATAGTATATCCTTCTTGGGTCTCTGATGAAGTTGAAGATGATATAGTTATAGTTTTTCTTGTTACCAAGTACAGAAAAGAAACTTACATCAGAGGTACAAGTTGAGAAATATAAATATAAAGGCTTAAATATCTAGATTAATGGAGATGGGTTAAATTAAGATGTAGGAGTTAGCCAATAAGAAGTTAGAGCTAATGGGCCAAGCAGTGATTTAAATAATATAGTTTCTGTGTGGTTATTTCAGTTCTGGGCAGCCGGGATGAACAAGTGGCTCCTCCTTCTATAGCTGAGCATTCTTAATTAATGATAAGTCTCCCTGTCTTTATTTGGGTGCTGGTTGGCAGCCCAAAGAAAGTTCCAACTACAGTGTGGCTTTCTAAGGTCTGAGGCCCTGTTTCATCATCCCGATTTTCAAAGGGGCCCTGTCTTTTCAGTGAACTTGTTCTTCATACCACAGTCCAAATGACAGCTCTCTTTAAAGTCATCCTAATCTCACTAGGCACCCATTCATGTTTATCACATTGTTTTGTAATGAGTTGCACATATCTCTCTCACATAGAAACTGAATCAACCAACGCCTCACTCCCAACCTAGGAAATGCCTTGCATGTAAATGAGCTGAGTCCATTTTGTAGAATTGTATCAGAATACCAAAGTCTGGGTAGTTGATTATTTATTTGTTCATTTATTATGATTTCTCAGTGCTAGAGACTGGGAAGTTAGCGATCAAGACCCTGGCTTGATCGTGACTTCATATTTTGCCCTCCCAAGGCAGAATGCAAGACAACCCAAGTGGCATAGAATGGAAGGGGAAGCCCCTTTTGCAAACCCATCATCCATTGACTTGATTTGTCCTGATCTGAAACCTCCTTTTAGGTTTCTCTTCCTGATACTCTTGCAGCATGGATTAAGAAGCGGCAGTAAGCCCCCTTTAGTGAATGAGAAAATGAATGAATAGGTTCAGCAGACTTGCCAGGACTACAAAAGCACAAAGCACCAACTTCCAACCACAATGTGCCTAGGTGTGATGCGAGAACAGCCAGCTGGGATGAAGACAGCTTGTGCTCTTTACACATTCAGCTTTGGGATAATCAGTTATTAGAGATTAAACACACTGTTTTAAAATGCGGTATTCTTACCACACCGCCTTTGCGGAAAACACTTGGGCTGTTATTTCTGGATAACTAGGTGCCACCTTATTTTATTATGGTGCCATTTGTTTTCAACAGCCAGTTTTTGTTTGTTTTTGAGAGGGGCGAGGGTCTTAATTGATCCAATCTATTTTTCAGGCGAGCCTGACGTACAGATGATCACTGCCAAACACGCCTTGGAACTCCATCAGCAACTGGGAGCCAGCCCCCTTTTCCACCTGGCTGGGAAGCTGCATGGGGCGGCTCCCGTCTGGGTGCCCGGAGCCCCGCCCCTATACTCTTAGGGCTAGCTTGGGGGTGGGAGGGGGCCGCCACGTGGAGCGTGGGCGCGATTCTCAGAAGCGCCTGCGCCGTTGCCGCGGCGTAGCTCGGGTAGGACCCGTCGCCTAACGTCAACGGCGCTGGCGCCGCGGCCGGGGTTCACTCTAACGCGGCTGACGCAACGCCGGAGAGCGGGGACGTAGACGGAAGAAAAGGCGGAGGCTAGGGCAGACGGCGCGGAGAGTGGGCCGGGACTGGGGTCGGCTGCTAGCAGGTGAGCGAGCGGGTGACACTGGGCGAGGGTGCACTCGGGGCGTGGAGGACACGCGTGGCGCATCCACGAGGGAGGGGCTGGGAGCGGGTCGCGGGTGGTGGCGGCCCGGGGCACCCAGGTGCCCTGAGATGTTGGTGCACAGCTCTCTGTACGGGGCATAGGAGGCCCCCGGGTATCTGGCGATCTCTTGGGTATGCGACCAGGTGGAGGCCTGAAGACCCTGCAACCCCTTCTCACCCAGATCCCGAACCGGCTTCCAGTGCCCCAGCGCTGCGAGTAGTGAGTGATACACCTGGTATGTAATGAGCCGCCGGCACACCCCCGCGGCCTGGGTCTGCAGCTCTGTGGCTCACGCCCTGACATATGGGGCCTGTGCATGGTTGATACTCCCTGCAGCCAGGGTTACCCCAAGAGCCCCTGCCTGCGGTATTTATCTCTTAACACAATCAGGGTGCCCTCAGAATTTTCACTCATCACGCCTCACTCCAGGTTTATTCCCCCACCCTCTGAAGCAGGGGCATTTATCTTTGGGCTTTTGTCTTTTTGTTAAGTAGTGAACCATGAACTCAGCATGTGTTTTTCTGGGTGGTTTGTTGAGACTGAAGTTCACTTCTCTGAGATAAGAGCTTTCAGTGTAGTTGTGTATAGGTACTTGAGAGATGTTCTGAGTTAAAATGTAAAAACGTCTCGGTCACAGAGTCTCGACACATATACACTTTGGGCCTTTATATCACTTGTCTAGTTTTTGCTTGCACAATAAACTGCCAGGTTGAACAGTCCACTGCAATGAAAAAACAGGCTACCTACTGGGGACAGAGACAAGGTACAAGGGAAGACCCGATGACTTAATGGATCTCAAACATTCAGAGCTTTCTGTACTTAGACAAGATGGGGTAAACAATCTAGAAACATGTATGTGATTAGATCAGAATCTATTCTGAGCCAGGGTGCTATGGAGCTCAGGCTGGCCTAGAACTGGCTGTGTGCCGAGAATGACCTTGAGTTTCTGATCTTTTTGCCTCTCCTTCCCCCAACTGCTGGGATTACAGGAGTATGGTACCACTCCCAGCTGTCCATCAGTGGCTCTTTTGACCTTTTTGTGTCTCTGAAGGAAATAAAAAGTGGGAAGCTGAAGACATGTCCGTGCCTTTTAAAAGGCAGAGGAGGGAGACAGACATGAGCCTTACCCATGTACCCAGGCGCTTTCCATGCATTGCCTGGTCTAATTCCCATAGTGATCTCATGCTGTCTTAACCATTATTATCCCTCATTTACAGACAAGGAAATTGAGACTTACAAAGTTCCAAGTAAACTTCCAAAAGGCATACCCCTGGCCAGGATAGCGCTAACACCCAAGTCTGCCCACCTCTAAAGTCGTGTTCCCCATCCTGTGATAACTCATTTGTGGAGAGCAACAGAGCCCGAACCAGCTCACCTAGAGGATTATGTTCAGCTTTGAAGGCTAGAGTTGCAGCGGATGGTGCAAAGGGGCTGTAACTAGAAGTATGTCACTATTGGCTCTTTATAGATATTTTGCAGAATGCGTGTAAAATAATTGTTTAGCAGCCATGACTGAAGTGTAACCCTGGGCCCACAACATACTTGAGTGTTATGCAGAAACTGAAGTCAGCAAAGCCATCCCTCACCACGTGCAGTTATCAGCCTGCTGCCATATGTTTTACTGCAGAGTGAGCCTATCATCTCTTCTCTCTCCGTGTCGGCGCTTCCGGGCAGAAGAATTGTAGAACGTTGCATTGCTGTGAAGCTAATGAGGCACACTGAAGAAGGGATTCAGGGGCCTGAGGAAATGGTTGAGGGGAAAGCACTCACTGTGCAAGCGCGAGGACCTGAGCTCCGATCCCAGCACCCATGTAAAATCTGGGAGTGGTGATGCACCTTTGTAACCCCAGAGCTAGGGGAAGGAGACAAGCAGGTTCATTGGCCCACCAGCCCGACCAAAGCATCAAGCTTTGGGTTCAGTGAAAGACTTGATCTCAAAAAAAAAAAAAAAAGTGGATAGAGATAGAACAAGACACTTGAATTGACCTCCATGTTTGCAGGTACCCCAACCCCAACACACACATATACACACAGAGGATTTGGGATATATCCCCCAGTCTATGAAGCACAAGTTAAAGGGGGGCCCTCCAGCAAAGGAAATGCAGTTATTTTTCTTATCTTGTGAAACCCCAGTGACCTTATAATATAAGAGCTCAATAAAGATTGACTTGCCTATGTACTTATAAGAATGAGTGTGTCCTCTACTGTGTTTTTGTATGTATATGTGTGTGACATTCCTTGTCTAAAACCTTAGGTTTGACCCAGGATAAGAAAATTTTCATGACCACTGCATCCTTCACTGTTGAGATCACACACATACACTAATAATAATAAATGCAATAATAAAATGCTAGCCATTTACAAATATTACCTCCCTGAACTCCAGAGTTTACCTTAGATTCCTGCGGCTACCAGAAGAAGAACTTGACTGTAGCAACCCTCCCCCGTTCCCTGCACCCTCTCCCCCTCACCTTTCCTCTTGTGCTGGCGAGAACCAAGCTGACATTTCAGTTCTGCGAAGCCTCCACGTTCAGTTGGGAGACAGTGGCAGGCTGCTGTTGAGATTGGATTTGTTAATCTATTAGAGAGCCCTTAACAGGAAAGGAAATATAACGAAGATTTAATACCGACATTTAAACATAATCTTAAAAATATTTTATCATTCAAAATATTCATTGTATCTAATTACTGTTTGGTATATAAAAGGTAAAGCTGTT
The DNA here is from genome assembly GCA_004026605.1 of Ondatra zibethicus. Lineage (NCBI taxonomy): Eukaryota > Metazoa > Chordata > Mammalia > Rodentia > Cricetidae > Ondatra > Ondatra zibethicus. The sequence continues at coordinate 62,893 of PVIU01000614.1, forward strand.
CTTTTTAAAAAAGTGGGGGGAGAGTGAAGGAAGCCCTTTGTTCTTTTTTTTTTCTATTCCCGTAACAATGAGGAGGTGGTCGTTTCTCTAATATAGCAAAGTTTAAATCACGTGAGTCACAGTTTTATGCTAAGAGAAGGAGAAACGGAGGGGAATGTAATGTATTGTCTAGCATTTTTCATAACCCCCCCTTTTAAAAAATTCTTCCCACAGGTGTTTGGATCTGTGACCACGTCTCGCCATGCTGAGATACTTACACCACTCTGGGTTCCAGCCCTTCAGTCAGCGTCTGCTGCCTTGGGTCCAGTCTGTAGCTGTGCCCAGATTGCGTATGTACCACTGCTGAGTACGTGGGAAGCGAGGTGGTCAGAGTGTATTGCAGGCCAGCAGAAGTATACAGGAGGCTGCCTGCTGGTGGATGCTCCCAATATTTGTTTTTGTCAATAATGTGGGTTTTTTTGGGGGGGGGATAGTCTTTCCTCCCAAAATATGTACAAGTTAGTTTGACTCTTTTATTTTTTTAAAAAATCATTACACTTATAATACTGAGCCCTTATATCCTTTACCCAGTTTCAAACAGTTCTAGCTGGATGCTAGGATTAATACATTGAAGATAAACCACTGGACCTTTGTGTCCATTTCTTTGTTATTGCTGCCACCTCTCCCTTAGCCCTAACCCTTGCCCACCACTAATCTCTTCTATTATTATTTTTTTTTTCATTTGAAGAATACTATATAAATGAAATCATCTGATGTGTGGCTTGAATTTTCTGGGATGCTTTACTCTTTTTTTTGATGTTTTTCTTGTTTGTTTGTTTGTTTGTTTTTTGTTTTGGGTTCTGTTGTTGTTTTTCTGTTAATTCAACATGGTTCTCCAGAGCCTGATCTGAGTAGTAGCTAATGGTGAAGGCAACCATCTTAAAATGGTAGCAAGAATGACCACTCTCACTAAGGACATCCCGGCTTTGACCTCTCAAGGATGCAGAGAGGCTATGCATAATGCCACATTGAACACGCATGTACAGGGCTTTATATGAACATAGTTTTCGTGTCTCGGAGATGAATGCCCAAGCGTGCAGTCCTGCCTTCTAGATGCCCGTCCTTGGTGAGGTACGTGCAGGACATGCAGGCATGTCCCTGCAGTTTATTGACGTGTCGATTGGCTCTTCCAACAGGGTCTTTCACAGAGGAAAGCTTTGTATTTTATGTGGTTCAACTTACTGGGACGTTTCTATGAATTTTACTTTAGAGCCATGTCCAAAAACTCTCAGTAGATAGCCCTAGATTCTAAAATTTTCTCCTGTGTTTTTTCTCCCCCTAAACTTTAAAGTTTTACGTTTAAAGTTCATAAGCTAGTTTGAGTTCATTTTTGTTCAGGGTATGAGAGTCCGTCAAAGTTCATTTTTTTAGCATATGGGTAGATACCAGGTACTCTGCCATCACTTATTGAAAGACTGGTATCTTTAGCTATCTATCGCCTCAAGTTATAGCAAATCTAAATCTTACCAGCTTCTTTGGAAGATGGCTTGCTTCCCAGTGCCTGAGGAAATCTCTACAGGGTCATCACGTGGCGCATGTGACTAGTGTGCTCGGTTCCACTGTATATTAAATATCTATTTACTTATTGACAGGAAAGAGCTCACTGGGTAGCCCAGACTGGACTCAGACTTTCTGAGTAGTTCAGGCTGGTTGCCCAGCTGTGTGGCCCAGGCTGATCGTGAACTCATCATCCCCCTTCTTCAACCCTCTGAGGACTAAGATTGCAGGCGTGTATCACCTGGCCCAATTTTTGGTATTTTTATATTTGATATTATTTATTCACATTTATAAAAAGAGGCACTTCTGACTTTTGACATTTTTGTATCCAGATTTCTTTGGGTACTAGAGCCCTGGGTTAACTGGACATGGAGAGCCAAAGAGCAAAGAAATAAGAAAGGCAGAGTGACAAGGTGTGTGCCTTTGCCATTGCTGTGGTAAACATCAGGACCAAAAGCATCTTTCAGGATAAAAGGGTTATTTTGGCTTATGTTTCCAGAATCTCCAGTTCATAATGGCAGGGAAGGCCTGGCTTATTGGTAGCAGCAGGAGACTGGCTGATTACATTTTATCCAGGCACAGGAAGCAGAGGAAGAGGACAGGAAGTGGAATGAGGTTCTAAGCCCTCAAAGTTCACCTCCAGTGATGTACTTCCAGCAGAGCTGCCCCTTTGAAAGGCTCCTTAGCCTTCCCCAAACCACCTGGAGCCCAACTATTCAAATACGGTAGCCTTTGGGGAACATTTTTCATTCAAACCACCTCACAGGGTTTTCAGAGAAAAGCAAAAGAAAGCAAAAGGCTAGAGAGAGAGACAATATCAAGATCCTTCTTGAAGCCTGCGGTAGTCTCATTAATCACTGAACTTCTCCGACTCAGAGGAGGGTGCATTGTGGCAAAGGGCTTTGCATCCTTTGGTGTATAACCTGTAGTAAGGAAGAGCGGGCGTGTTCCCGGCTCCCGGCGCAGGGTCCTTGTTTTGTCCCGTCCGGCTAGCTTATACCCGAAATAATTACACAGAAACTGTATTCATTTAAACACTGCCTGGCCCATAAGCTCTGGCCTCTTCTTGGCTAACTCTCACATCTTAAACTAACCCATATCTAGTAATCTGTGTATCACCACGGGGTCATGGCTTACTGGGAAGATTCTAACCTACGTCCATCTCAGGCCGGAGAAACATGGCGTCTGTCACACTTTTCTTTTTTCCAGCATTTTGTTCTTTTTTCCCCGCCTATCTAAGTCCTGCCCTATCAAAAGGCCAAGGCAGTTTTCTTTATTTAACCAATGAGAGTAACACAAATACAGAAGGACCTCCTACACCATTAACCCATGCACGCTTTGAACATGACCAACCCTCTCACACCCACCCCACCACACCACACGCGTGTGCACACATAACTTCCTCTGGAGACACAGATTTTCTTTGGTGCCCAGGAGGTAAAGATTTCTTAGAAATCAAGGAAGAACTACCCGCACGCTTTTGGTTTTCCTAATTAATCAAAATCTTTTTAGTCTATGTGTTGGGCTGCTTTTTGTCACTGTGGCAGAATACTTGGGAAAAATCAGCTTGAAATGAGGAAAGAATTATTTGAGTTTATGATTTCAGAGGTTCTAGTGCATGGTCGCCACAGTGCATGGCTGCTATGGTGCATGGTCGCTGCAGTGCATGGTCACCGCAATGCAGGGTCACCGCAATGTGGGGTCACTGTCCCATTACCCTTTGGTCTGTGGTAAGGCAGTGCCTCACTCAGAGGTGTGTGACAGAAGACTGCTTACCTCGTGGCAGCTGGAAAGCAGGAGAGGGACAAGGGTCACAATAGGTCCTTTAAGGACACCGCCAGAAACCATACCTTCTTCTGCTAGGTCCTACCCCTAAAGATTGCACCACCTTCCGAAAGCTCTATAGGCCGGGTACCAAGGCTTGCTTACATGACCATTAAGGGAATTTAAGATCCAGTCATAGCAATCCTCAGTGTAAACCTTAAAAAGTAAAATAAATTATAGAGTATAAAAAATACCCCAAGAAGCCGGTATGGTAGTGCACTCTTATGTTCCCAGCACTCAACATGCAAAAGCAGGGAGATTGGGAATTCAAAGCCAGCTCTGGTGACCTGGTAAATTTGAGGCTAACCTGGGCTACATGATACCCTAACTCAAAAAAAAAAAAAAAAGAATAGTAGGGTCATTCGTGGGGAAGATAAAATGGTTTTGTTCAACAGGAAACTCCTAAACCCTGAATCACATGAAACTGCCCTTGAATGCCCCATTGAACTCGATTAAGTTCTTATCTGCTTGAAACGTTGCTGATATTTATGGCCCCTCTTCAACTTTATTAGCCCTCATCTGCGCCCCATTGCCCGTGAGTCCCTTGACTGCCTGGTTCTAGGGCAGACCATGCTGCTCTGCTGATAGAGACTGTGTGGATCACAAGCCTGCTTCATGCTAGCCCAGCTGCTGGGTTCTGATTGGTTTTTGCCATTTCACCACCTGGACTGCATACTGTTTCTTTCTGCCCCTGAGGTACTTTTATCAGGTTGCCATACCCACGTGCCCAAGACAAGGAAGGCCCTATAATAGATAAGAGAGACAGAAAGCCAGCAGGCGTGGTCCTGACAGCTGCCAAAGGGACACATGATACTTGATGGAGCGTAGGGCTCTGTAAATGCCATTGGTGATCCAGGTCTGAACCCCAAGGGTGTAAGTCTGCCTCCCCACCACCCTTCTCTCTGTCAGGTCATGGAAGCTAAATCATCAGGTATATAACTTTTGTATTAGACGTAGATACACATGTTATTTAGAATAGTACCCTGAAGACTGAGGTAGGGCAGTGGTATTGGCTACTCTGGAGAAGGCAGGCAGCTCCAACAACAAATACACTAGTGTTTCAGTCCCTGGGATGTCCACAGCAGGACAAAACAGTGTAGCTGTGGGTCCAGTAAGGATGCTGCAGCTCCCCTGTCCCAGATCTTGCCTCAGTGAGCATCTCTGTGAGGTGCCAGACTGCAAGCCCACTGTAAAAAAGCCAGACTATCTTCTTTGCCTTTTCATAATCTGAAATGTAGTCACTTGAAAGAATAGCTGTATGACGAAGGAAAGGGCTCTTTGGTGGTATTGTATAAGACAATCTTTTTAAGATTTGTGTGTGCTGGGGCATGGTGGCACATGCCTGTAATCCTAACATTGGGAGACTAAGGCAGGAGGATTGTGAGTTTGAGGCCAGCCTGAGCTACATATTGAAACCCTGACTCAAAAGCAAAACAACAAAGGGATTGTATTTAAGAACTAGAGATACAGTGCAATAGCTCAGCTGGTTAATATGTATGCATCTTTTCATTGCAAAATTATATTGGATCTCTCTCTCTTTTTCTTGCCTGACTTTGGGATATACAGATCCAGTCCAGCCTTCAGCTGTAAGACATGTTCGTTCTTGGAGCAACATCCCTTTTATCACAGTACCCCTCAGTCGTGCCCATGGCAAGCCCTTTGCCCACCGAAGCGAGCTGAAGCATGCCAAGAGAATTGTAGTTAAACTCGGCAGTGCCGTGGTGACCAGAGGAGATGAGTGTGGCCTGGCATTAGGGCGCCTGGCATCTATTGTTGAACAGGTAATTATCAAGGTGGAAAAATCTGCTAAACTAGAACAGGGTCTCCGAGTCGATGCCAGTGTATCAACTTGTTGAGAACAGTGTGTGTGAGAGTAGATGGGCCAGGGAGAAGGCAAGCTTGAGAGCAGCGATGGGATCGCCAGGGAGGCTGGGAAGCAGAGTGAGCATCACAGCAGGGTGCGGTCTAGACCCTCCTCTAGATCAGTGCTTCAGCCTCCAAGGGAACAAAAGATGCTGATCAGAGGAGGCACTTGATGAAATGGCTGGGAGAACCTGGTAGAGACTCTCTCCAGTCACCTGCTCATCATTCCCTGCTGTGGACCTGATAGAAAGGCTCTAGCAAGGGCCTTATACACAAGTCTTATCCAGACAGCTGGTCATTTTAGGTGGGTTCAGAAGGCAGCATCAGGCGCCATCAATGGCCATAGGTAGAAAAGTATGCATGAGTACAGCAGCTGCTCAGGTGAAGTAAGATGTTTAAATCCATGAGTTCATAGTAACTGTTCAGGCACTCATTGATGGGCTTGGGGATGCAGCTCCGTGGCCCTGGGTTTGATCAGCACATGTCTAAGTTAGAATATCAGCATATTGCAAACCCCAAGAGAAGAGTGAATCAGTGGTGGTCAACATTTGCTGCCAACATCACAGAAAGGAAGAGAACCAGGCATTAAGCTGACAACCTGAAGAAAATCCTTGACATACACCCCAGCCAAAGCCTCTGTATCTAAAGTGGACAGAGTCAGAAAAATAAGGGCTGGGAAATCATGAATGGAGAGGAGCTCAGATGAGCAGAAAAATGCAAAACCGAAAATGGTGGAGAGGAAAATGTGTGGATTAAAAGACTAATGATATTTTAACTGCTTGTGCTCTGTGGGCTTAACTTGCTTCGCAGTCTGAGCAAGCTAAAAGGCAAGCTGGGCGGGAATGTGAGCTCTGGCTATTTGATCCAGAGGAGGCCTCTCACATGTTTTGGGTGATAATGGTTTTGCATACATACATATTCCCTGGTTTTAAGGATTGCTGCTGAGATACCCGCGTAATGCATGAGGACTGGGACTGAGGGTGAACCCTGGTGGAGCTGTGGATGCTTCACTGGGGAGGAAAATTAGCTCTAGGAGGAGTTAAAACTGGATATGATTTATAAAAGCATCCTCACCACTTTGATTAAATACTGATTTAAAAAAAATCTCCATTCAGGCAGTGGTTGCGCACACCTTTAATCTTGGCACTTGAGAGTCAGAGGCAGGCAGATCTCTGTGAGTTTGAAACCAACCTGGTCTACAAACCTAGTTGCAGGACAGCTAGGACTGTTACACAGAGAAACCCTGTCCCCAGGAACCAAGGGGAAAAAAATTCAAATAACCAATGCATCTTTTAAAAAAAGATTTATTTAATTCTATGTGCATGTCTGTGTGTGGGTAAGTGCACATACAAGCAGGTGCCCATGGAGCCAGAGGCGTTGGGTCACCCTGGAGCCAGATTTGCAGGTGGTTGTGAAATGCCCATCATGGGTGCTAGGAACTAAACTCAGGTCTTCTGCAAGAGCAGAATGTACCCATAACCACTGAGCAATCTATCCAGCCAATACTGAAATTTTCTTTTTTATTTATTTTTATTTCATGGGCATTGTTGTTTTTGCCTACATGTATGTCCATAATAGGTTGTTGGATCCCCTGGAACTGGGATTACAGACAGTTGTGAGCTTCCATGTAGGTGCTGGGGATTGAACCTAGCTAGGTCCTCTGGGAGAGCAACCAGTGCTCTTAACCACTGAGCCATCTCCCCAGGCCCCAGCTACTGAAATTTTCTAAGATAAGAATTGACTGTTTTAAGCTGGGCATTTGAGACCCACACCTTTAATCCGGCATTCAGGAAGCAGAGGCAGAAGCAGGCCTCTCGATGTTAGGGGCCAGCCTGGTCTACAGAATTGACTGTTGTAGATTACACTTCTTAGCAGCCACTGTGAGTTCCGCAGGTCACAGGGTTCAGTCATTAGGGGAATGGACAGTTAGTAGCATTGTGAGTCTTTGATTTTTTTTTCCAGATAATCTATATAAGGTATCACAAGTGACCATAGCCGGTCCTGGGCAGAGTAGAGCAGGGTCAGCATCTGTCCCTGGTGAGGGTGACCCACAGGAAACAAGAGTCTTCCCAGACTCCTTCTGCATTATAGGTGGAAGGTATCAAGATTCCAACATTGTTAGCATCACCTACAACATCTCTTTTCTGCCTGCTGCTTGTTAAACAGACACTTGAAGCAATGTAAGAATGTTTCACCCAAACAGTCTGAGCAGTTCTTCCTGAGCTGAACACTGTCCCCTAGAACAGTATTGGAATCCACTCATGTCCGCCCTACCTGAGTCTCTTGTGAGGAGAGAAGAGGGCGGTACCATGACTTGTACATTTTTATTTTTCCATGCCAGGTCTCAGTGCTGCAGAATCAGGGCCGAGAAATGATGCTGGTCACCAGTGGAGCCGTTGCCTTTGGCAAGCAGCGCCTGCGCCATGAGATCCTTCTGTCTCAGAGTGTGCGGCAGGCCCTGCACTCAGGGCAGAACCAGCTGAAGGAGTTGGTGAGTGCTGCTTCGCTAACCCTGTCTCCAAAGTCTTCAGGTCTCCCCTCCTTCCTCACCACATACTGTCTGTTGGTGTGTTGCAGGCAATTCCAGTCTTAGAGGCCCGAGCCTGTGCAGCTGCTGGACAGAGTGGGCTGATGGCCTTGTACGAGGCCATGTTTACACAGTACAGCATCTGTGCTGCCCAGGTGAGAGACTGGGCCTCCCTGGGGGTGTGGGACCTGTGAGGGTAGTTCTTGTGGAGTGAGAAGCCTGTAAGGAAGGCCCTGCAGCCAGGTGCCAGCATGCGGTCTTTAAGTGTCTGTCTTGAGTTTCCCTATCTGAAAAATAAGGTCATATCAGTGCCTACTTCAGAGAGTTTTAGGAAAGGCTCAAGGAGAAAATACATGAAAAGTATTTAAGAGAGCATCTGGTGTGTATCCCCCAAGCCCACGAGTTACTGCGGTAGTAACTCCAGAGCAGTGGTTTTCAGCCTTCCTAACGCTGCAACCCTTCAATACCATCATGTTGTGGTGACCCCCAATTTTAAAATTATTTCGTTGCTACTTCATAACTGTAATTTTTCCACTGTTATGGATTGTAATATAAATACCTGATATGCAGGCTATCTGATACATGACCCTTCCCTTCCCCTCTCCGCAGTATCCCCCACTGCTCTAGAGCCTGAACCAGGCAAATTAGACTTCACTTTCATTGCTTTCTCTGACTCCAGGTAGCTTGCTTCTCTGTGTGCCTGGTTGTCATTTATAGTAAATACATACGTGTTGATGGGAAAGAAGGAATGTTGGTGAATGGCTTGTTTTACATTTATCGAGTAAATATTGGTCACTTTTGATATACAAAGAAGTCTGCTTGGCATTGGGGTTCTCTGGTACAAGGTTCCAATCCTCATGGGACTTACTGTTGAGTACTTACCTCTAAATGTTGTGAGTCTTTTCTCTACATTATTTCATTTTTACGTAAATGTCTTGACTTTCTTTAAACTGTGATTTTAATCTCCTGTTGGGCGCCAATTTGTTGTATGAGGCTGCTTGTTTGTTCCCGGCTGCTCAGACCCAAAATAACCACACAGAAACCATATTATTTGCAATACTGTTTGGCCAATAGCTTAAGCATATTTCTGGCTAACTCTTATATCCTAAACTAACCCATCTCCATTAGTCTGTGTATCGCCACCAGGCTGTGGCTTACCAGGTAAAGTTCTAGCGTCTGTCTCCAGCAGGGCTACATGGCTTCTCCCTCTGGTGGCTCTGTGGCATCTCGTGACTCCGCCTTCTTTCTCCCAGCATTCAGTTTAGTTTTCCCAGCCTAGCTCTAGTCTACCCTGTGCAGGCCTAAGGCAGTTTCTTTATTAAACAATGGTATTCACAGCATACAGAGAGGAATTCCACTTAATCTCCCCTTTTCTGTTTAAATAAAAAGGAAGGTTTGAACTTTAACATAGTAAAATTACATATAACAAGACAAGTATCAAGCAATAATTATAGTTACAATATTTATATCTAGCTTATCTTTTATAATAACTAAGGAAAACTATAACTATTCTTCAGCTCTATCAAAGACTTCAGAAGACTATAATATTACCTAATAAACAGGAAGTGCATTGTAAGCAACTTCCAAAACTCTAGAATTGACAGAGACATCTCGCTACTTGGATAGTCACCCAAAGTCCTTCAGTAATGTTGCGGGCACTCATCTTCAGCCTACAGGCCCATAGTACCCGGCAGACTTTTCCATGAAGCAGGAAATTTGAAGATCTATTCTGCCTTTTAATGGAAACATTCATCAGTTGCTTTCTTCTGTGTCCTGCACAATTTCTTGCAGACTCTTTCATGAAGCAGGAACCATTTCACCTTTAGGCAAGTTCAGCAGTCATCTTTCTGTGGGTCCTGCATGTCCAGTTCACACAGCGTAACATCAAGCGGTACAGGGAAGAGCAGTTTCTTGCCCAAATGGCTAACAAACTCCATAAGGAGCCTCTTCAATGCCCATCTTTCTCTTGAATTAATTGGTGCTGTCAGGAACAGATGTGTCTCATTGTCATGAAAAGTCCTAAGTTCTTAAAACGCTTTAAATGCCATATTCTGTGGTCTTTGAAAAGTCTGAAGAATACCTATCTAACTGAAGTATATCTCTGTATATCTAGAAAACCTAACTAATGTGACTACAAGCTTGACTATTATAGATGATTATCTATTAACCTATATTTCTTAATTATACATTACATCTTTAAATGAGTTGCATAAACATAATACCTTAATCAAGAGCAGAAATATATATACACAGTATAACAAAATTGACCTTAAATTTGTATTAATAAACCAAGATCCATACCAATGCAAAGTATCCATCTCTATAGCAACCTGTATAGCTGTGCAATAAATAAAAACATCTAAAATACAGTCACATAACTGGTAAAAAGCCTGAAGTAATTATTTGCTAACTCCTCTGGTACCTTTGACCCTGAGAGTTATGTGTCTGTTATTTTAGATGGGAGATGTTTTGTGTTCTCAGTTCCTATTGCTTTTTCTGGTTCTCTGTCTTCTTTGTAGTTGCCACCCACAGTCGTGTGCTCGTGTTGTGTACGTGTTCTCAAGTGTGCTGAAGCAGAAGGTCCTGGAGTTCTTCCCTTATGGCCTGTGGCTCTCATCTGAGATTTAGTTTTCAGTTAGTATGGCAGTTCTTGACCTGTGGGTCTCGACCCCTTTGACAAACTTGTATCTCTAAGGATATTTACACTACGAGTCATTACAGTAGCAAAATTATATTCATGAAGTAGCAACAAAAATCATTTTATGGTTGGGGGTCACCACAACATGAGGAACTATATTAAAAAATTGCAGCATTAGGAAGGTTGAGGACCACTGAGTTAGTGTGAATGCAATAGAAATCTCCATTTCCATCACACACACCATCTGACCTTTCTTCCCCTGTAATCCATCAGCAGTGTTAGTGGTCAGTGCCTGGAGCCAGGTGAGCACACTGTGGCCCAGGGACTGCACTTTTGTGTTTTTGTTCTTGTTGCTGTTTTTTTTCTCCCCCTCGAGGTTGATGCTCTTGGACAGTTTTTGTTTAGCTTCCTGTGTAGTGACAGTTCCATTAGAAGTCGCTGCCACTGTTTGCATTGATAGTGAGGTAAAAGCTCTGCCCATCCTGTTCCCAGGAAGCTCCAGTCCAGGGCCTCTTCTGCCCTGGCCCCTCCCCCACAGGGGGTTATCATGTGTGCTCTTTGTACCTTGTCCTGTGGTTCCTTCTTCCCTGCAGGAACCCTGTGTAGAAGACCATTGTCAGTGGGCTTGAGACCCCACTGCGTTGGCCTCAAACACAGCAGTGGCTCATATTTCCTTCACAGAGATGACTCTGCTGTGTCAATTCCCTTTGCCCAGGCACCTGCTTCCCCACCTGGGAGGCCCCCGTCCTGCCTTCCCAGCGAGAGCTGCAGCCTTTGTTTGTGTAGCTACAGGTGTTTCCCGGGACCTTTGGACTTCCTGCTCCCCTCCCATACCCCTCCTGGACCCATCTGCTTATGTCCATATGCAGTTTCACACGGGGGCCAGACCAGTGGCTTCAGCTTTGACCCTGTCGAGCGCTAAGTGCCTGCAGAACACACACTGTCTAGAAACACTTCCTCACCTTACACTGTGGCAGGGACAGGGCTGTGTTTCCTAGCCAGACCCTGGTGCAGGCCTTACCCGCTGTCTGTGTCAGCACCTTCCTCCCACCATTGTGGCAGGGATTGCAGGGAAACCTTTTCTCCTGAGCATGCTATCATTTTGTTTCTTGCTATCATTCTCATCCACATTTCTCTCCTGTTAACCTTCTGCCTGATACTCTGATTCTTTAATGAAAACAGACCCGTTGATGAATTCCACTCCAGCTGTTCACCCGTGAGCACCTTATTCTGATTCTTTCCCCTGAGCTAAGTTCTGTCCAGCCCTTCTTTCTGCTCCAGCTCCTGTGCCCACATACTCAAACATAGTCTTAACTCTGGAAGTGCTCGGCATCAGAGCAAACCAGGGACAGCCTAGCCTTAGTGTCTGATGCACTTTTCCAGGCAGGTAACCAGTGCCCCCCCCCCACCTCGCACTTATGTGCATACCATGGCCAGCCCCTGATCCAGACGCTAGAGTACAAAGATAGTTTTCCAAACAAGTCTTGGATCACTCTAAAGTAGGTGCACCAGTTTCCCAACTTTGTACACAGATGAGATCTTAGCATCATTAAATAAATCTTCCAGACAGTTGTAATCTTTTCAGGGGTCTCTCAGACAGTTGGTTAAACATGCTAGCAATATAGTTCAATGGGAGCTTGCCTGGCTAGAAATGCCAGACTCCAGTGTGGCCAAAAAAAAAAAAATTGTTTAATTAAAATAGGAAAATAAAACAAGGAATTGGATCAGTATCCAAAGGCATGTTTTATTCCAGAAGTTCAATGCCATTCCAAGGAAGTTGTCGTTTTCCTCCCTGCTACATGTCCTGTTCAATCTCTTTAGATTTTGGTGACCAACCTGGATTTCCACGATGAGCAGAAGCGCCGGAATCTCAACGGCACACTGCACGAGCTGCTTCGGATGAACATTGTCCCCATTGTCAACACAAATGACGCTGTCGTCCCTCCAGCTGAGCCCAACAGTGATCTTCAGGGGGTAAATGTGGGTAAAGTAGTGATAAGAGTTGAGCATGCTGGCGACACTAACACGTGCTGTGCTGCATGTGCTAACACTGGACGTTGGGCATGAGCGGAAGGAGGAGTGGGAGAACCACGGCGGCTGTGGCACCTCTGAAATGAGGGAGTTTCAGTCAGTGGGTGAGGTGCTGTGGTGGCTTAGAGGGTGCTGTGTGTGAGCATGGCTTGGGGAGTTCGGCATGCATGTTTGGAAGGAAGCCTTTGTGTGGTGCAGGCATTGGGCCCGAGCTCTCATTTGCATATTTGAAACTTTGGCTTGCCTGCCAGAGCCCAGCTGGCAGCTTCTGGGCATTTCTTCTGAAACTGCATAGCTAACTCACTACTTTTTTTCCTGCCTTGTAGGTTATTAGTGTTAAGGATAATGATAGCCTGGCTGCCCGTCTGGCCGTGGAAATGAAAACTGACCTGTTGATTGTCCTTTCAGATGTAGAAGGTACACAGCAATGCCTTTTCTTTTGTTCGCACATAGTTTGCCTTTTTCACTGTAGAGTTCTTTCCTGAGCCATGTGAGCTGAAGTTTCTGTGACTCGGGTGGGTGTTTCTGGGAAATGCAGCTTGAATGCAGAAATTGTGTTTTTAGGTGCTTTCATTTTTGTTTGTTTTAAAAACAGCTTTAAAGAAATAATCACACGCCACGTAATTCACCTATTTAAAGTTTTCAGTTCAGCGATCTTTGGACTCATTCTCGCGCCTGAACAGCCATCTCCATTATCAATTATAAGCTATTTTCCTCACCCTGACAAGAAACCTCACCCCTGTTAGCAGTTGCCTACTTGCATCCAATGTCTATTCCCAGCCATAGACAACCTCCTGTCTGCTCTCTGTCTCTGTGGGTTTGCCTATTAGAGGTTTTATATGAATGGATCTATATATTATGTGGTCCTTTGTTACTGGCTCCTTCCACTCAGTGTAGTGTGTTCAAGGTTCATCCACATTATAGTATGCACCAATGCTCTTTTTCTTTATATTGCCAAATAATATTCCACTCTGGACATACTGCATTTTATTTATTCAGTCGTTAGTTGGTGGGCATCTCTGCTATTACTAATAATGCTTTTATGAACCTACTTTGTATGAGTATTTTATTTTCACCTAAGAGTATAATTGTTGTCAAGTGGTGGTGGCATATGTCTTTAATCCCAGCACTAGGGAGGCAGAGGCAGGCAAGCTTCTGGGAGTGAGTTCCAGGATAGCCAAGGCTACATAAAGAAACCCTGTCTCAAACAAACAAACAAACAAACAAACAAAAAAGATTGTAATTGTTGGGCTCCATGGTAAACTGCCTACCTAGTAAGAACAAGACCCTAGAGCCAATCCCCCAACTCTGTAATTAAGAGAGATGTGAGGAAGAGGGGGCAGGAGAGAGAAAACTTGTTGCTTCTTGTGGTAACTTGGTATTGAAAAACCACCCTAGTGTTTTTCACAGCCACTGTTTGATGTTGCCACCCACAGAGTACCAGGGTTCTAATTTGTCTAAGGGTACCTGTTTGTTACTGTATGTTTTTCTGTGTTACAATCACAGAATGTCCTAATGAGAAAGTCTTAGGCTGAAGTCAGAGGACAAGTGGTGAGCGTCATGTGACTCAAACTCGGGCTTAGTGATTGGTGCCTTCGCCATCAAGTATTCGTTCTTAGAACAGTGTCCTGTGTTAGGATCCTGAAGGTGGGGTTGAAAGGCAGCGGGGAGGGGGAGAAGTAGGAAGAATTACGGCATACTGGGAGGGCCTCTGGAAAATGTCTCCCACACCGTTACCTGAAACTGAGCAGCCCTCGGTCTGCACCCATCCCTTTCTGGGGAGAAGCCTGAGGGACTGCCTGAGTCTTGCGGGCAGGCCAGCCAGCCGGGCACTTACTGCTGCCCATGCTTTAGCCTTGCTCCGTCCTAGGTAGCACCCTGATTCCCCCAGTCCCAGAGAGTCTCACATAGACCGGGATGGTCCTAAAGATCTGGGATGATGTGGGCGTCCTGTGCAGGAAAAGCAGTGATTTAAAGCCAAAAGCGGCTTGGGGGGCGGGGCGGGTGGCTCCGAGCAGAGCCCCTGCCTGCCTTGCGAGCATGAGGACACAAGTTTGACCTACAGAACAAACATTAAAAAGAAAAAGCCGAGCCTAGTGGTGTAGGCTGTCATCTGAGAGCTGAGGAGGTAGAACAGCTTGGTGCTGACCAGCCTCGCCCGCTTGGTAAGTTCCAGTGAGATTCTTGTCTTTAAAAAGTCAAATAAAGGTGGATAGTGACTGAGAAACGGCACCTGAGCTTGCCCTTTGCCTTCCACATGCACGTGATGTGCTTTATACCTATGCACTCCTGTGTACCTGCACACACATGTGCACATAAGCACAAAACCAAAAAGCTATACCACCCAAAATGTCCTGTAGGCTGTTCCCAGCCATGGGCAATGTCTCCCTAATGTGTGTCTCCCTTTGGTCTTGATTTAACAATGTTTTCTCAGGCCCCTTTTACCCTTCTCCTTTCCCCTTCCTGGTCTCTGCACTTTCAGAGTAAAGCTGTGAGGGTTTTTTAACCTCATGGTGTATGCTCATTACATTTCACTTCCCTGTGGTGCCCGCCCCCGCTCAGATGCATGTGGGTTATATGTTCATAGTAACGGATCCAGCCCGAATGCTGAGAGCTGTAACTCTCCTGCTGACTTCATCCACCCTCCAGGACACTCACTCATAACCAGGAGGTATCAGTCAAAGGGTCCAGAGAGAGTTAATGAGTACCTACTTCACATCTCATTCCGCCCAGATGCTCTGTGGCCACTGTGCTATTTCTGCGCTAGTCTCTCTGACTTGTATCTTTGAGGTGCAGCAAGATAAGCAGTGATAGTGGAGGGAAGGACTCCCACAGTGCTCTAGGCACTGTGCCAAGGACGTGACCTCGCTCAGAGGTCAGGAGACATTTGTTCAAGGCTGGTTAAGAGAGCACAAAAGGTGCTGGAGCTGTTGCTTAGTGAGGGTCGGCTCACTGGCCCCTCATTGTCTTTGTCGGTGAGGCAGGTGCTGGTACAGTACGTTCATTGCTTTTGTTTGTTTGTTTGCTTGTTTTGTTTGTGTGGAGTGACAAGTGCCTGGGGAGGCCTGTGGGGGACACACACTTGGGTCAGTGCTTTGTTGCTGACTCTCTTCCACTCTTTAGGCCTCTTTGACAGCCCCCCAGGCACAGATGATGCGAAGCTCATTGACATATTCTATCCTGGAGACCAGCAGTCCGTGACGTTTGGAACCAAATCTAGAGTGGGATTAGGGGGCATGGAAGCCAAGGTGAGCTGATCCTGAACTATTTGAGCCGTCAAGCTCAAATGGTATTCTGTCATTTTCTACTGCTAAACTTGCCTGAGAGCTTCTGGTTCAGATACCACACACATGCACTTAAAAATGTACATACCTAAGTATGTTTCATGGCTGTTGTATACTTATGTTAAATCATGTGTTTACATGTATTTTTATTAACATAAGCAGTATATTTTGTGTGTGTGTTCATTACCTTTGTTGCTATGACAGAACAGCTGACGAAAGCTTTTCTGGCTCACAGAGAACGAGTCCTTTGAGGCAGGCCAATTATGGCAGCAGCTGACATGGCAGCTGGTCACATTGTATCCATGGTGAGGAAATAAAGATGTACTTGTGCCCAGCTCACTTTCTCCTTACTCAGCCTGCGACCCCAGCTCACATTTAGGGTCCTACTTCTCCAGTTACACCTTTCTGGAAATATTCTCATAGCATTCTGAAGTGGATCTCCATGATAAATGCAAATCCAGTCAAGTAGACAATGAAAATTAACTGTCCACAGTGTTGTAAGCCCATAGCGGACAGGGACTGTGTAATTTTCACACAATAAATCTTCTTTTATCATCTCAGATATTTCTGGAAGTTTTTCAAGACTCCTTTCCCTCCCATTAATTGTTCTGTATACCCTTAAGGCAGAGCATCATATAGCAACAGCAGAAAAGAGCAGCGTCTTGTTCGCACAAACCTTGTTCCCGTCACTTCTCTAACTGCTCAGGTGTTGCTAAGTTCAGGCATGACAGATCAAAATGCTCAGGCATAAGTGATCAAAATGTGCAAGTTTTGAGTCCGGTTCTGGTGGCTCTCAGAGAAAACAGGGCACTCTGGTTCCCCTTCAGGCGGTACAGGCTGAGGCCGGACTGGAAAGTGATGGTGGGCTGTATGTGTTTTCCCAGATCTGAGCTGTTAGACGCACCCCTCTGTTTGTTTCAGTTGCTAGATAACAAATTGTATCTTTTGTCATCATGCAGGTTCAGATTGTGTGGGTCTAGATCTGAATTTCATCTTTGGGTCTAACTTAATCCCTTAGGTGAAGGCAGCCCTCTGGGCTTTGCAAGGTGGTACTTCTGTCGTCATTGCCAATGGAACCCACCCAAAGGTGTCCGGGCATGTCATCACAGACATAGTAGAGGGAAAAAAAGTCGGCACCTTCTTTTCAGAAGTAAAGCCTGCGGGTGAGTAATTCTCCCTCCCTCGAGTCCCAGGGCTGTGGGTGATAGCCAGTGCCACCCCAGCCTAGATGGAACTGAAGCCTGAGCTCTCGTCCTGCATACAAATCCAGATTATGAAATCAGCGTGGTCACATTGTAAATTGTTTTAAACAGTTTACAGAACTGGATTTTGTTAGAGTCTTAATCTGCCTGCCTAGATAGTCCTCTTATTCTCCAAAATCAGGAAACATTTGCTAATCCTGCACTAGATGCTAGAAACTAATGAGTAGTAGAGATGCAGACGTGTGTGCTCTGAAGCACACACAAAAATGTGCATATAAGAAATGTGCATGCCAAAATGAAATTGAACTTTGGAAGGCACAGACTCTTGTTACGTCAGACACGGGAAGTTTCTGTTCATTCCTGAGTTATTCTGGCATGGATTTGTTTGTTTGTGGTTTTGCTTATTGTTGGTTGCGGGGGGTAGGGGAGGTTATCATTCTGTGGCCCTGGTGATCTCATGGTGTCAGCCAAGCATACCAAAACACCAGGCGTTCTTCTACGGTCAGGGAAGTGTGGGCTGGGAAGGTGAGAGTATGAAGCTGACCATGCTCTGTTGCTTGCATGTGCTCTTGCAGGCCCTACAGTGGAGCAGCAGGGAGAGATGGCTCGGTCCGGAGGGAGGATGCTGGCCACATTAGAGCCTGAGCAGGTGAGGCCACCCACTCACAGCTTGGTAGGTTTTCAGAGCAAAGCAATACATTTCTGATGACCCTATTTATTTCTAGTGTTAGCAGAAGTACCAGAATTAATTTTATGCTCCCCTTTGAAGTCAATGTTTCTGTCACCATGGTTTGATCAAAGACAAGATTAGGAAAGTGTGGATCTGACACTTGGCAGACATAGACACATAGGCGAGTTACCTCCTTCTGTCCTTTCTGAATCACCTGTAACACCTGACAGGGAAGCGTCAAAGCCTCTGTGGTCCTCCCCTCCTTGTCCACGGGGAATCGGTCACCTGACAGAGGGACGCTTGCGAGCCTGCTCTGTGGTCCATCTTCTGGACTTCTCAGACACTACATGCTTGTGGTGTCTAGGCATACAGGCAAAACTCATAAAATAAAAACACATAAAATAAAAGAAAAATTTTAATGAAAAGCGAGATGTAAAAACTTAACCTGGGAAATAAACTGTCTGTGGATACAAAATCTGTAAAGTTGTGTAGTGTGTCATTCCTAATTCATTCCAGCTGATCTCATGGACAAATTCTATAGCTCATCATATCCTCTCCCCAGTGCTGAGCCGTGGGTCCCTAATGACAGTAATCAGGAAGGGAACAGAAGAACTGAGGGCAGGTTGTGGAAACACGTAAGGAGGTGGGCAGCGCAGGGAGCATGTGAACTGGAGTAAAGGGACTGCAGTCTGACAGCTTCAGCTCCCGGGACAAGCCTGGCACTGTGAGGGTAGACGAAGAAGCATGTGCGTTCTGGGACCTACCTGGTATCTTCATGATTTGCTTTTCTTGCAGAGAGCAGAAATTATCCATCATCTGGCTGACCTGCTGACGGACCAGCGGGAAGAGATCCTGCTAGCCAACAAAAAAGACTTGGAGGAGGCAGAGGGTAGGGAGCTATGCACGCATTTATCATTGTCCTTCTTTTACTGGTAATTCTTACGTCTGTCTAAAGGAGAGATTGTCAGAAGAAATCTCATTATTAATTATGTGTAGTTTTTATCGAGTGCCACTTACGCTTTTTCTAACTCTTCGTGGTCCTTACTCCTGCCCCATTTCCAGATGTTTTAATACAGCCCTCCAAGGAGCTTTCCCTGTTCTCAGGAGTCATGTAAGCTCTGTCTGCTGTGGCAGTTTTAGAACCAGAAAAGGAAACCAGGAACTTCGCTGCTGTGGATACTCAGCTACTGATAGCTGAAACCATCGTATTGACAGGCACTGTGTTAAGGGCTTTTCCCATAGGGTCGCCTTTAAACTGCATAACCCAGTGTGGCTGGGGGAGCTATTGCTTATTAGTCCACTCAGCAAAGCTGTCATTCACCCAAAGTCATGACCAACGGCAGACTCAGGATTCCAGTTCAGATGAACTGTCCATATAAAAGAGCCACAGAAGTGTTTGTTGCTTGCAGTGAAAGATGAGATATCTCTTGGGCCATTAAACCAGTGTGCTATCTTTAAGGTCGTCATCAGGTGCTGTCCAGAGCAGTCTGTGTGGCACTCATGATGGAGTAGGAGATATGGCTAATGTCGTATCACAGATAACCAGTTACAGTCAGCTAGGCCCAGGTGCCTTCTTTCCGTTTTCTTTTCTGCTGTGCCAATTTAAGACTGTGGAGGCTAGCTGGGTGTGGTGGTCACACAGTGAGACCCTGTCACAAATAATAATAAAAACAACAACAACAATAATAACTGAAAGAAAAAGAAGACAAGTCATCATTGTTCTTGATGCCATAAGACCTAATGTTTCACAGTTAGCATGTGATACCCCAGATAGCTGGCTTGTCGGTAGCCATGGTAGATCATGTGTAACAACTACACCACAGCTTCTTGTCTAAACTGTCAGGTAGAATCCAGGCATCCCTGTTTTGAAATGCTCTGACGTACTTGTTGCATGCCGAAAGTGACGATTTTTGGGACACGAGATACAGTTCCAAGCTGTCCCTCCCTCCCCCCAGGACAAGCTATGTAGACTGCATGTCGCTGCATCACCTAGACTACTGTCCCTGCTACAGTAAAGCTGGTGGCCAAAGCCTGCCCACAGTGCTGTTTTATCATGTCCTGCTGCCTTTTCAGGAAGGCTTGCGACCCCTCTTCTGAAGCGTCTGAGCCTCTCCACGTCTAAACTGAACAGCCTGGCCATCGGACTGCGGCAGATCGCAGCTTCCTCCCAGGACAGCGTGGGCCGTGTTCTGCGCCGGACTCGGATTGCCAAAAACCTGGAGCTAGAGCAAGTGACTGTCCCAATAGGCGTTTTACTGGTGATCTTTGAGTCTCGCCCTGACTGCCTTCCGCAGGTATGTGTGACCATGGCCCTGCCATTGGGAATGGGTTGGAAGAAGCATATATTATCAGGATTAAAGAGAAGACACCACAAGATGTGTGTGTGTGTGTGTGTCTGCATGTATAAACATGTGGATGTGTAAGAGAGAAAAAGATCTTTTTTCTTCAACCCCAAAGATAACTATTTCCAAGGCATTGTCAGTTTGCTAGTGGGTGAGGTATGTTCTGCAACCTTCCAGCCATCCTAGAGCAGAGATGCCACCAAGCATTATAAAGTCAATATTCCTTGTCACACTCGTAAGTGTAGAGCCCTGCAGGACGGGTAAAGCTCTTCCCCAGCTCTCCTGGCTTAGTGCACTGTGTTCTGAGACTGCACATCCTGCTAGCCTGCTGCCATCATTCGCCTGGCACCTGTCTACCCCCACACGAAAAGACTCCGTTATCAGCGTCACGGAGTGCTTCCTGTACGCACGTTATTAGAAAAAGCGCTTCTGTCGTTAGTGGAAGTAGCATGCAGCCCTGATTAAGGAATGTGGTTAGCACACGTCAGCGCACCCGTGCTGGGAACATGACGTACAGTAGAAGGCGGCCTTGCTTTGTCGCCCTCCACTCTGAGAAACTGATAATCATTTCCCCCACGGAGCTGTGAGTGGGATAAGATCAACTCTGTCTTTTGTATTGGCTTTGAGGTCTCAAAGAGAAATTGTTTTAAAATGAAAATCTAGCTCTTCTGCATGTAAAGCATAGGGGATTGTGGGGCCTGCAATGCTCTGTGGAGGGTACTTCCTGGCTGGACCTCACAGCAGCTTAGTCCTCATAGGACCCCCTCCCCCTGGTTGTCTGTCCTCAGCCAGGCTCATTACCCCTCTGGCCACAAGTGCCTCTTGTGGAAGAGCCTCATGGTGACTGAAAATTCATTTGTACTAGCAGATATGTATGGCTCTTTATGAAATAACACCTCTCAGCCACCCGAATCCTCACAAGGAATAGCCTTTCCACTGTGGCCAGGGCTCCTCACCTGAAGTGTAAGCCCTGGACAACAACACACAAATCCTAAAAATCGTGGGAGGAAGTTTGCATAACCTTCCTTAAGGGGCGCAAGAGCAACTCAAGAAAATAGAAAGGATCAAGAACACCTAATATGGAGATTTAAATGGCCAGGCAAAGAGTTTTGGTAGCCTTTTTCCCTCCCTTGCCAAACCTGGGTGATTTTCATTTATCTGGAAAGTATTCAGAAAATCCAGCTTCAGGCTTAGGATGACTGGACTGGTGTCTCTCACGGCTTTAATGGGGTAGCTCATCCTTTCCCTGCCCTGGGCAGTGTGCTCTCCTAGCAGTCTGCTGTCACCATCCAGGGCTGGCTTGAGTTCATGTTCTCCAGATTCTTAGCATTGGGCAGTTAGAATGCCCAGGTCAGTTCCAGGATCACAGTGGGCTGTGACCACAGGTGCCTCCCAGCCTCTGCTGACTCAGTGGAACTGGTACTTTACTGTGGAGGGAGCTGAGTATCCCATTCCTCCTGTGACCAGAGTGGGGAGGGATTGCTGTGTGACCGTGGCCACTGAACTCACGTTGCATTGCTGGTGTTTCTGTGGAAGCCATATCAAGTTTTCTGCCAGTCCTACATGTAGAAACTGTGTGACCTAGGGGGTCACCACCCTTCCTGGGTTTCAATATAAAGTGGGATAAAATGAGTTTGTAATGTACTTGGATGCTGGTAAAGGTGAGATGGACACTGTATTAATGCATACCGGCACACAGCAGTGTGAACTTTACTGTCACTCTGCCTGTCTTCCCTTGGATCCGCAGGTGGCAGCCTTGGCTATTGCAAGTGGCAATGGCTTGTTGCTCAAAGGAGGGAAGGAGGCTGCACACAGCAACCGCATCCTTCACCTCCTGACCCAGGAGGCCCTGTCCATCCATGGAGTCAAGGATGCCATCCAGCTGGTAAGTCATAGGGGCCAGGTGACGTCTTTGGAAATTTGTAGTGAGTATTAGGTTGTGTGGAGCCAAGATGCTTCTGTAGGCAAGCTTGATTAGAGAGGCCACAGGCTCTGTGAACCCAGCCACTCTGCAGAGCCAGATGGGTTTTCATTGGCTTGGGACAGCTACCACCATACAGACGTATCCTGACACTGTTGGTAACTCAGTATCAACCAGACCTTCATTCTTTGTAAAAATTTAATTTTCTTTATTCCTGTTGGGGTCTGTGTGTGTTCCTGTTGGTGTGTGTGTGTGTGTGTGTGTGTGTGTGTGTGTGTGTGTGTGTGTGTGTGTGTGAGAGAGAGAGAGAGAGAGAGAGAGTCAGAGAGAGAGAGAGTCAGAGAACAACTTTATGGAGCCCCTTCTCCCCTCCCACCTTTACATGGGTCCCAGGAATTTTGGACTCAGGGCTCCAGGCTTGCATGGTAAGCATCTTTACCTGCTGAGCCATACATATCACTGGCCACCAGACCCTCATTCATCAGGTTACAGGAGTAACAGACCCACTCTAGGGCTGGGTTCTTCTCATTGGTGGAGTTTTTTTAGGGTAATCATTTCGGGGTAAAGAATTCACCAGTCTTTGATAGAGTTTAGATTTGACTTAGGTCACTTTAAGGAAGTTTGTCATCGTGTGGTATGGATGAATGAGACCCTGTTGCTGCCACTTTACTGTGGACTCTGGCCTGGCCCGAGCTGCCAGATGAGTGTGACGGGAGCAGCTGCAGGTCCTGCGAGCCACTTTCATTGTCTCGTGTAACCCTTGCTAGAGCCCTGCAGGGAAGTGCTGTTCGTTCCTAGGCCCCTGTTCTGGACCGCGTAAAAGCAGATTCAGGTACAGAAATTTGCCAGTCTGTGGTAGGGCTTAGATTTGATTTAAACCATTTTTAGATATTTCTTTTCCCATGAAAGGCCCCTCCCTCCAACATCTTAGGAGTCCCCTCTCCCTGGTGGGAGGGCCTGCCTCATTGCTTGCTCAGGGAAGATTCCAGCTTAGGAACTCAACCCAGCTCTAGCACAGCCTGGCTGAAAGAGTTCCCTCTTTTCCTCTCTCCCTCCTCTCCCTGCCCATATGTACCATACTTACATAGTACATACAGCTCACACATAGACCTCTCTAACTGCATCTGTGTGGATACACATGGCCTCTAAGCACATGCCCCCCTATGGTGATAGGGCCCCTCCTGCCCTTCCTGTCCACTGTGCCCACCATACTGTAGGGTAACCACTTTCTGTGACTGTCACGACATTCGGTTGCTTCTGTCTGTCCCTGAACTCCGATGGAAGATCCATAATGTGCTTTTCTGTTCCATGACTTTTGTTTATTATTAGGTCGTGGTATTCGCCTGTATTTTTGCATCCAGCAGGTCTTTCTGCTTTTTCATTACCATGTGGTAGTCCATTTATAGCCACATACTCAGTTCATCTTTTTTGTTGGTAGGTTTTTGGTCTTGTCCAGGTATTAGTTTCATGAAATAAAGAAGCTATGAATATTCTGGCACATGTACCTTTATATTTCTGTTGTAACATGATTAGATGGAAGACAGTGATAAGTTCAGAAAAGAAAATGCCTGGCATCTCTGTGTCCAACCCAGGTACTTGTGAGAGTACAGTCTGCCTCCCAGGATAGGTTTTCAGTGATGTCTTGGGGAAATGGAACCTCCTAATGAGATCCAGCATGCCCTGGGTTTGGTGATCCTGAGCCTGGCATCATCTGTGCCTCCTTATCATCCCCCCACAACTTGAGCATCCTGCGCTGTGGTTAGCTGTCCCCCCATCCTCTCTTCTGGGTAAAGAAGAGGTTCTCTAAAATGCACAGCATGGCTCCCAGTGGGGCCTACAGTCCTGTCGCTGTACGGTTTGGCCAGCGTTTGCTGGACAGCGTTTCAGTTTCCACAGTCAGGAACTTGCTTTCAGAGTAAGTTTTCCCAGGGCTGGAGTTTGTTATTGGGGAGTGCAGACATTGGTCTGTAAAGAGGAAGCTGCTATATTTTGTGCAGCCAGAAAATGCCGTCTTCCTCTTTGTTCCTCTCCCTCTACAGGTGAATACCAGAGAAGAAGTTGAGGATCTCTGCCGCCTTGACAAAATAATAGATCTGATCATTCCTCGTGGCTCCTCCCAGCTGGTCAGAGACATCCAGAAAGCTGCCAAGGGGATCCCAGTGATGGGCCATAGTGAAGGGATCTGCCACATGTATGTGGATTCCGAGGCCAGTGTGGACAAGGTCACCAGGCTCGGTGAGCTGGCCCGGGGCTCTTGGGGAGTGAACAGAAAGTCTCAGTGATTGCTCTGTGCCTGTGGATCATGTATTCAGGACTCACTCTTTGCTCTCCATTCTCTTCAGTCAGAGACTCCAAGTGTGAGTACCCGGCTGCCTGTAATGCTTTGGAGACTTTGCTCATCCACCGCGATCTGCTGAGAACACCGTTATTTGACCAGATCATTGATATGCTGAGAGTGGAACAGGTACAGTAGACCCACAGAAAAGTGTGAGTGAGTAGCTTCCAGGCCATTTAGGGACTAGTGTGTGACACTTGCACTGTGCCTGCTGTGCTGTACTGGGTACAGAGGTGGCGGTCTGCTGGGTGGATGGAACTGATGTCCAGATGGCTGTGTGGATCCCTGCTGCAAGGATGCAAAGGTAACAGACCTTATACCACCATACAGAGTGGGATCTTTACAGCAGTGTTTCATTTGGGTGGTAAAACTATATATACAACTAGGCTTTACCTTTATGTAATATTTTTAAAAAATTGTACAGAAATGGTTTTGGTTTTGTGGTGAGGGCTTTGGGGGGGGTATGATTTATTTTAGTGCATGAGTGTTATGCTTGTCTGTGTACCACATGTGCCTGGCACCTCAAAAGGCCAGAAGAGGGCATCAGATCCTCTAGAACTGGAGTTACAGACAGTTAGGAGCTGCCATGTAGTTGCTGGGAATTGAACCTGGGTCCTCTGGAGGAGCAGCCAGTGCTCTTAACTGCTGAGTCATTCCTCTAGCCCTAGAAGTGTTTTCAAGAGTAAAATTTATATGCATTCACATATAAATTTCACATATAACCACATTCATGTTGCAGATACACACTTATACAAATAAAACTTACACAAATCCACAAAAGTAAAGTAGATGCCTGGAATCTCTGTGTCTGAGCACAGCACTGTAATCAGTCTAGTCTAGAGCAGAATAGGCTGTCAGTAGAAGTGGGGAAATGTGACTCCCTAGTGGGACTCAGTGTTTTCCTCAAGGCTGCAACTAAAGAACTGAGAACTGGCAAAGTAGTCGCTTCCTTAGTCACCCCATAGCCTGCTGCCATCTGTAACTCTTTGGCTTGGCTCGCAGAGGGTTCATTCCATCATGGTGGGGGAGCAGCTCATCATGGGAGCCAGGAAGCAGAGAAAAGGGGAACACAGCCTTCAAGGACATGTCTCCGGTGGTCTCCTTCCTCATGTAGGCCCATCTTCTGCCTTCCACCCCCTACCAATAATGCCATCCTACTACAGATCCATCAAGGGTTTAATCCATTAGGCCAGAGCCCTCAGGATCTAGGTGTCTCTGGAAAGCCCATCGCAGACACAGGCACAGGTGTACTTCACTAATTCCCAGTCAGGTTAGCAGCCAGAACTACCCAGCACCAGAAGTGACTGCTTGAAAGTGAAAGCACCACAGAGTAAAATGGGTCACCACTAGAGACCCATTTGATTGACTGCCTGCAGATGCCAAATATCCCAGTCACTGCCCAGGAGGAAAGCTATCCTTGGCTAGAACTGAGCCTCCTCATCCCAGCGTGGGCGAACCCTCAGCATCCTCGGCGTCAGGATGAGGATTGCCTTTAGAAGCTTCAAACCAAGATGAGGCAATGTGTGTCCTGCACACAGCACCTTTGTATGTAGGAACCAAATCCTCAGGGTGACCTGATCACAGATGGGGTTCCCCAGTCCTGCAGAAAGTACAGTTCCCAATAAAGTCAAGCCACCAGGCAAGACAGATACAGCTTAGCTGGAGCCAAGACCTGGAGGAGTCAGGGCATGTACTTAGTCTGTGCAGTCTCAGAGAACAAGGCCTGTGTGCAAGCAGACTGATGAAGTCCCTCAGGTCAGCCCAGGATCCGTCTGTCTGTCTAACAGGAAGAGGATCAGTTTGAGAGCCTGGAGCTGGCTATGACAGGCCAAAATCATACAGGTAACTAGTTTGAGGTACTTAGCCTTAAGTACCAAGCCAGGGCTTCCCCGGGTATAGAGAATAAAGATACATCTGTGGCGCCTTCTTTGTTCTCATGAGTCCACTTTCTAGAGAATGGGAATTTCTGGCCAGAGTTTCCTTTACTAAAAAACCAGAAGTCAAGGGCTTCTGTGCCTCGTACATTCAGCATTGAAAGGCTTTTCGTTGGAATCCCTGCCCCAGGTTGCTCAGGGGCCTTGCTGGAAAAGTGGCCAGCAAGCCCTGGCCTACCACGGAGCAGAGCGTGCTGGTGTGAAGAGGGGGAAGTCACGCTTCGGGCCCACGAGCAGCTCATCACACAGGCCCTGCTGTTGGTTCCTACTGCTGCTGCAGTCTTTTGTTTCTGTACTGGATTTTTCTTTCTGACAGGTAAAAATTCACGCAGGCCCCAAGTTTGCTTCCTACCTGACCTTCAGCCCCTCAGAAGTGAAGTCACTCCGAGTAGAGTATGGTGACCTGGAAGTGTGCATTGAAGTGGTGGACAGTGTTCAGGAAGCCATTGATCACATCCATAAATACGGCAGCTCCCACACAGATGTCATCGTCACAGAGAATGGTCAGTTTGCAGAACTTCAGGCATGTGGTGCCAGCTTTCTTTGCTCTGACCTACAGTTGGTGCCGCTGCTCTCAGCCGCTCTGGTCCTGCAGGAAAGCACACTCCAGACTGACCAGGAACAGTCCTGGTGTTGGAGTGCTCTCCGATCTACCTGTGGTCCATCCCAGGGCCCCCATTGGCAGGACAGAGATGATTGGTACCACTTTAAAGATGGCTTCCCAGGCTTCAGAGGCCTTGTCCTTGGCCTTACCAAGTAGTTCAATGCCAGACATTGTGACTAAACACCTGTAAATCTCAGAACCCAGAAATCTCAGGCAGGAGGATTGCCACAAGTTGGAGACCTGCCTGGAACTACCTGAGTCCAAAGAAGAAAAACAAGTGTGCAGCTGAGGGAACTAGTACCAGGAGGCTAAGAGCAGGACAGACTGAACACTCATTCATTACCGCCCAAACAGTGTATCAGTGATGTGTCAGGGTGTCTGGCTCCGAGGCAGGAAGCCATATGACCCCTGAAGAATTCACAGCCAATTTACCGGCAGTCTAACCATAGCACCAAGCAGCAGCCATCATTAGCTGACCAGTTACCATGAGGCACTGGGGTCAGGGCTCTCGGGCCAACTGGCTTCATCCTCCATACTCTGATAGCCAGGTACTGTCCCCTTCTCGTGCATGCAGAGATGGTCATACACCTTCTCAAGGCCACAGAGCTAATATGTGTGGGTTTGGAGGTCAGACCTGGACATGCTGTTCCAGCATGGAGGCATAACTACCTAGAGACCCTATTCCAGCGGTCCCTTACCAGCTCGGACCATGGGATCTGGTTTTCCATCTTTCCCTTCAGAGCTCTCCTAAGCCTGTGTGTTTAACATTTGAGAAGAACATGTGCAGTCAACTCTGTCACCAGAGAGTGGCCAGAAGTGGGCGTGTTCTCCATGGGTCATCCTCATTTGGTTCCTCTTTCTTTCCCCTGTAGAAAAAACAGCGGAGTTCTTCCTCCAGCATGTGGACAGTGCCTGCGTGTTCTGGAATGCTAGCACTCGCTTCTCTGATGGCTACCGCTTTGGACTGGGTAAGAAAGACAGGGAAAAGGAGTCCCCTATGGCTCTCCCACCACAGGCTCTAAAGACTGGTGAAGTAAAGACACCTCCTCCAGTCATGTGTGATCTAGATAAAGAACAGAGAATCAAGAATAGGCCCGTTTACCCACCTGAGTTGGCAGACCATTCATCTGCTCCTAATTCCTTTTCCATAAATGGGGAAACCTAGAGACAAGTCAAATAATTTGCCCAGAGTCACACAGCCAGTGTCAGACCCAATATGCACGAGTCCGGGTGCTCCCACTGCAGGCAGGAACAACTTATCTTGGTTCACAAGCTGTTGTGGTCCCCAGAGAGCATGCCATTGCAGATTTGAGTGACACAGCCAGGTTGCCTCAGAGATATGAACTACACATAGAACCAAAGGGGCTGGTCTCAGCATCTTCACAGAGCCTACATTCGGAACCAGCAAGGAGGTGGGAGGTGGGAGATTTAGCCCAAAGCATGTACTTAGAATGCACAGGGCTCTGGAGTCACCTCTGGCACCAGCACAATGTGATCATAGAAATAGACACCTGGTCCTTTCATCACTTATAAAACGTCCAGCTCTCCACAGAGTTGTTGGAGCCGTCTGATTTTCCAGGGGACTGTTAAACAAGCATCCAGTAAGACATTTGTAGCACATTTCGTGACTATTTGAGGTGTTAGGGATGTGTCTGTGTGTCTGTGTGTATGTTGGTGTGTTGGTGTGATGTGGGATTCCCCTCTGTATGCTGAGAATACCATTGGTGAATAAAGAAACTGCCTTGGCTTATTGATAGGGCAGAACTTAGATAGACGGGGAAAACTAAACTGAATTCTGGGAGAAAGGAGGCAGTGTCAGGGAGAAGCCATGGAGCCACCACCAGAGATAGCAATGCCAAAACTTTGCCAGTAAGCCACTGCCACATGGCGGTACACAGATTAATGGAGATGGGTTATAGTAATATTTAAGAGATGGTTTAAATTAATATGTAAGAGTTAGCCAATAAAAAGCAAGAGCTAATGGGCCAAGCAGTGATTTACAGTTTCTATGTGGTTATTTTGGGGCTGAGCAGCCGAGAACCAACAGGCAGCCTATTACTACATTGGTGTGTGTTGGTATTGTTTTGTTTCTTGAGACAGAGTCTTTCCACATAGCGCTGGCTATTCTAGAACTTGCTATGTAGACCTGCCTGGCCTCAAACTTAAAGATTTTTATTCTTCTGCCTCCCACGTATAAGGACTAAAGGCTTGTGCCACCATGCCCAGCCAACATTTGAGAATTGTGATCTCCTTACCCTTTTTGGTGTTGTTGTTTGTTTTGTTGTTGGTGTTGTGTAACATGAGGGCCTGCTTGTCAGGGTTTCTGTCCTGCCCAGTTCCTGCAGCTGTTTATTCCCAGAGAAAATCACACAGAGGTCTCCATAAGTTATAAAACTGATTGGCCCATTAGCTCAGGCTTCTTATTAGCTCTTGTCGCTTATATTAACTCATTATTCTTATCTATGTTAGCCACATGGCTCAGTACCTTTTTCAGCGGGGCAGGTCACATCCTGCTTCTTCAGTGTCTGGGCAGGATTGCTGAGGGAGCTTCCTGCTTCCCAGAATACTCCTGTTCTCATTGCCCCACCTCTACTTCCTGTCTGGTTTTCCCGCCTTTATTTCCTGCCTGGCTCTCAGCCAGTCAGCGTTTATTTAAAATATAATTGACAGAATATGGACAATTCTTCCGCACCAGTGTTGGTTTTTTTCTCTTTGGTGCTAAGGATCAAACCCAGGGCCTCTCCAACATCCTAAGCAATTACTCTGCAACTGACCTACATCCTCGCCTCCTCCCCCGCCCCAAGCCTTTTGGAATACGTGATCTGCCTGGAGAAACTCCTTTCCCTGATCATGGAAAGCTGTAAGGGAATTTACCACAGCTTTCTCAGTCATTGATTTTGAGTTGCCATTTCTGTCGCATTGGGATTCTGATTTAATTTTCACAGCCCTCGGACTCCAACACTGTAGAAAAGTGACAACTGGCCCGTCCTTTGGCTCCCTTGCCAGTGACTATCTGCTCCACAGTAACAGGACCTCCTTCTTCACCACTTCATCCTGAGGCCTGGTGCACCGTGCACACTCAATGAAGTTGTGATGCACAGGGAATCCCATCCCCCACGAACATAGTGAAGAACACTGAGCCAGACCCAGGAAAATCCCTGGTCTCAGGAGCCAGAGGGGAGAGAAATGAGCAGTAACTGGCAGTAACTGGTAGATGCCTTCATGCTAAATTCCTAAGGAGTATTAAGAACTATGCTTTTGAGAGTTCCGGGGGCCCTGAGTTTCAAAGCACATGCTGCTTTCACAGAGGATACGAGTTCTTTTCCCAGCACCCACATCAGGTGACTTACAACTATAACTCCAATTCGGGGAGATCTGATGTCCTCTTCTGGCTTCCATAGGCACTGGCCCACATGTGATGCACATATATACATGCAAATTTACACATACAAAATAAAAATAAATGAATCTTTTAAAAATAAATACTATTTTGGCATAATGGCTCATACCCAAAGTCCTACCATGCAGGAGGCTGAGGCAGGATGATGAAAAATTCAAGACTGGCCTGGGCTCTACCGTAAGACTATATCGAGAGAGAGAGAGAGAGAGAGAGAGAGAGAGAGAGAGAGAGAGAGAGAGAGAGAGAGAGAGAAAAGAGAACTGTTTAGGGAGATGAACTCTATACTAGACGTTGTTGTACACTTCAAAACATACCCAGATATTACAATGGGGTACCCAATTGAGATGCCTAAACTGATGCAGATAAATCTTCTAAAACTGTCAGAATACACCTGGATGAAGGACTGTGGGAGAAGGGGCATTGTGATCTGTAGTGACAGAACACACTCAACTTGGGTGAGGAACACCAGCTTGCCAGCCAGGGAGGATGGGCCAGAAGTTAGCAAGGAGAGAAGATACTCATTGTGGGCTTACAGGCAAGCAGGCAGCAGTGGCTGGGAAAGCTACACCTTTCTCCATGATTTTTTTGTTTTGTTTTGCTTTTTAATAGGCGCTGAAGTAGGAATCAGTACATCACGAATCCATGCTCGGGGACCTGTAGGACTGGAAGGATTGCTAACTACCAAGTGGCTGCTTCGAGGGCAAGACCACGTGGTCTCAGACTTCTCGGAGCACGGCAGTTTAAAGTACCTTCACGAGAACCTCCCTGTTCCCCAGAGAAACTTCAGCTGAGAGGAGCCAGGCGGGTAGGACTGTGCAGACTGTCACAGTTGGGCTCCTCAAGAATCTGCAGAGAGAACCTCATCCTCACCTCTTAGAAGGGTCTGGTCTGCCTTCTGGACAGTTCACCTATGCTTCTGGCTCAACTCAGCATTTCCAGTCTTAGCTAATGTTCATATTCCATTCCAGCTTCTTGTATGTGTCTGTCTCTGTTACTGAGGTTGACCCTAGGGTCTTGAACATGCTAGGCAAAGGCTCTACCACCAGCCTGGCTCTCTAGCCACGCAGTCCAGTCTTTAGGAAGAGAACCATTCTTACAGGTGGAGACTGGGCTTTCCCCAGTCCCATTCCCCCCAGAAACTAAGGGAGAGCCGTGTCTTATCATCTCACATCAATGACAAGGAAGTCCTGGCTGCTTGTATTACCTCAGTGAGGTAAGGTCTCTTGGCATTCGACCAGGACCAACCCCGCCACCCTCAGAATCTCCACGTGTAATTTTATTTCTTTTATACATGCTCATCTTTGGAAGGGGAGATTGGGAATCTTTAAGGAGAGGCAACTCCTTAAAACCTCAAACATTTTCACCGGAAACGGTGCCTAAAATGGACTAACCTACTTCCCTGGGAAGGCTGGCCTTCATGAATTTAAGGGTGCACATCCCAGACAGCTGCAGTCTGTCCCTGGCCAGGGACACATGGTATCTTTGATGTAGTTGGAATCTGAGCATCACACTGGAGGTATGAATCTCAAGATGTTCCTGCAAGTGGGAGGAAGATCTACAATTATGCCTGACCTTTTTATATGAATTATTTTGTCATTCTATTCTTGACCTCCAGAACAAAGATTAGAGGATTATTTTAATACTTTGGATTCTTTCCCCTTTTTTGAGAAATTAAATTCTTATAAAAGCCCGTGCGCACGTTTCAAGCTTTCTCCCTTATTTGTCCTCACCGTCGCCTGCCCTCTCCCTGCGTGGTGACCCTCCTCCCCTGCCTGCTCTCAGCATGCTGTTCTCTGGAAGTTCGGTGGGGGTGAGGGGTTGTGTGTGTGCAGTTTCCATGGAAGTGGTGCCAGGAAACCCTCCAGGGAGGGACTCAGGCCTCGAGAGGAGAGGAAAGCAGGGCAGTGGGCATGAAGAACTTGGAGGCTATTTAAATGATGATCTGATGTCTGGGGTGTGCACGACATGTCGTCCCTACGGCATCCACTCCACCATGACACTGCCCACGTCCTTGGTTCGCTGTGGCTAACTAAGTTTATGCTCCTGACCTGTGAAGTTATAATCCCCTCACTCCCTCCCCTTTAGCCCTGCACTTAGTCCCTGGTATTCTACAGTCTGCATTTCAAAGACATCTTGTTTCTTGAGAGCCTCTAAAAGAAGCCATTATTCACTGACATGCTGCTTCTGACCCTCAGAGTAGTTTTATGGGCATAAGAATCACAGTTGTCGAGATCATATTCCCAGTCTGGCTCCAGGCTCTACCCCTCAGCCAGACCCTTACATGGTCTGGCAAGTCACCCAGCCTGCCCTGCCCCACGAAGGGGGGTTCTGACATAGCTTGCCTGAAAAGGCAATAAGCAAGGTCCAGCTGGAAAGACAACCAGCTCCCACCAGACAGCAGATGCCCCAGGAGTCTGAAGTAGCAGCCCCAAAAGAGCTGAGCCCTTGGGGGAGTCACTGATAACAAAGGCCGGGAGGTGGGTTCTGGGAGTGACTAGAGACAGCTTGCAAGGAGCAGGTTGGTACAAGCAAGGTCCGGCATGAGGATGAAACCAGCAAGGCTGGAGAGCAGTGACTGCTGACTTAGGGCAGGGTTATAACATCTTAAGAAACACATGTCCTAGCCCTAGTGTTGATATCATCTCTCCTGGAGATGCCATTTTTACAGCATGGGACAGGGATGGGGTATGACCCAGAAAAGGCAGGTAAAGCTTAGTCAACAAGGTTATTTCTCCTAAACATGCTAGTTTCCAGAGACTGAGTCACCAGCACCCTCTCCTCCATCCTAAGTGAAGAAACCTAAAGGGGACTAGGAGGCGGCCATAGTCTTCAAAAACACTTGGGTAACCAAGTGTTTACTGGGTTGTCCTATGGGAAGGAATCTCTTATTCTGAGGCTATTCCTGAGGTCCTGCCTCCTACCAACTCCTAACCACACATGCCACAAAATGGCGAGCCAGCCCTGAGTCTCCCAGTTCCCACTAGGGGCAAAAGAAAAAAAGTCCCTCAGGCATATATAAGTGCATGATCCTACTCAAGCAGCAGTTCTGCGTGGTTGTAGGTTTTCTGTGATTACATCCCATGGCAACAGTATGGGACATACCAACTTATTGGATACGCACAAGGACTTCATGGGGAGAGGAATATCTGTCCTTCATCCATTACTTTATGAACCTGTCTCTCCCTGGCCTTGTCACGAGCCTGTCCGTTGGCATGGTTCAAAGTGGGGTACTGCTTCCTCTAGTCTACAATTGGCATTCACGTGATTCAGGGCTCATTAATCCAAACACTCTGCGGGGCATGTAGTTTAAATTTGACCAAATAGCATGTTGGTGGAATTTTATGCAATTATTAGGAAAAGCAAGCTCTAGTCTCCTGGGGCTATAAAGTCTATTTCAAGGAGATTAAAGCTGATTGTGTCTAGTCTGCCTACTGTGTAGGGAGAAGATGTGTAAAAGTCATCCAAGAAACAGGAGGAGCCAGAGGCTGTGTAGTTAGCCTTGCTCCTTCTCCTGTGTCTGAAATGTACCACTGGACAACTCAGCAATTCAGTTTTTTGCTCAAACTAGTTTTAGCTGCGTGAAGGGACTGGTCCTCTGGAACAATACCTGCAGGATCTCCATGACTCAGGGTGGCCATGGGATATCCTGGAGGAGTTCCGGTGAGGATCCAGTGATGATAGTGTGCCAGAAACCAGAGTCCTTGAACCAGACCAGTGACTCATGGCAATGAATGTTTGCTAGTAAAGCTGATTGGACACACCGCTCTCAATGCCACCAGGACAAATGAAGAGGTGTTGGAGAGGCGGGAAAGAGGAAAAGTGAAGAAGGTTTTTTGTTTGTTTTGTTTTGTTCTTATTTTTGTTTGCTTCTTTGCTTGCTTTATTTTGGTTAAGTTAGATTTTTTTAAATTTTCTTTTGGGGGAGTGCTGCAAGGGTGATGAGAAGATATGGGGTACAGGGAGATGAGCTGAATTAGGATGCATGATGTGAAATTCCCAAAGAATCAATAAAGAAATTCTGTTTAATAAAAAAAGTTTTAGTTGGCTTCTTATTTCTTTTGAATTGGAAGACTGGATGATAAACTGGATTCAACTCTCTACTCTGCCACTTGGAAAATGAGTGGCCGGGTCAACATGTATTGCCTCTCTCTTCTTCGGACTATTGCTATGTCTGCTGCATAGATGAGGAATATAGTTGGCACAGCTGAGGAGAGAGAGATGGTCACTTGCTGTGATTCCTCATGAGCTCAGTGTTGTTCACAAATTCTGATGTTACTGATGAGGCTATATTCAAGAGTCAGGTTTTCCAATCCTTACTACATCTGCTCCCCAGAAGGCCAGACTTGTCCTCCCCAGGAGCAGTGAGGTGCAGAGCCCAGTCTGACCAGCCATTTAAGCACCTGGGCAATGTGAGTACTTGTCATCAAGAAGGGCATGAAGTGACAGAGATTTGATTTTGAACCTGAAGTGTCCAGGAGAATGTTTTCTGTTGCCGAGATGGCCAAAGCTAAGTACAACAACTTTGACACTCCTCCTACACACACACACAGACACACACACACACACACACACACACACACTGGAGTCTTTAGTTATCACTGAATTTATGGGCCTCAAATACCTTCAAACTTCCCCAAAGATCATTAAAACACAGATGAACCAGCTAAAACCGCAGTGAAACAAGATTGCCTTCTGTGAACCAGGAACCAAGCCCACCCCAAGAGCTGACTCCTGAACCTTGCACTTCCCCAGCTCCAGACTCTTAGAAATAAATTGCTGTTTGTCCAGCCACCTGATCTCCAGTGTTCTGTTATGGCAGTCTAAACAGTGTGGGGAAAGGTGATTGTCCTGGAGCCCTTGGGTTTAGACAGGGCTCCTATGAGGTCCGTGGGTAAGAATGTTTTCTGTGCAAACATGAATAGCTGAGTTTTGGCCACCAGAATCACTTTTAAGACCTGGATGTAGCCACATATGCCTGTATTCCTGGCGCTATGAGGGCACAGATAGAGCCTTCTGGGGGCAGGATGGGGGAGGTGACGAGGAGGTTGCACTTAACCTCAGAAGAAAAGCTCTCACTCCCTCTGAGCTATCTGGCCCCGGGACTTCGCGAACGCTAGAGGGCAGTCTAGCCCCATGGGCCTGAGTAAGTCTGCTTTTCTTCAGTCTAACAACTAGCTCTCATTCCCATTCTGTTCACTTAGGAATCATTAAATTGCACCCGGAGGCCCACTCACCTACAGAGTAAGGACATGGACTTTTTAAAATTTTTATCCTTACTTGCTGTTTAACCAAGGGAAAGTCTATAACATTTCTGAACTCCTGCAATACTGATCCATAAGTAAATTTTTTTGAGATCCTCCATGAGGCACTCAACATCATGTTCAGCACATGGTACACTGGTTTCATGTTACAATGTGTACTTCTAAAGAACAGATTTTCCTTAGCCCTGGACATAACTTCCGAGCATCCCTACCTAAGAGGTAATACCATTCATTCTTTAGACATAGTTACTATGTTTTAGTTGGGCATGACTACTATATTTCAATAGGACCCTTATATATAGTACAATAATCTGAGAGAATTGCTATCTTTGTATTATAGACATAGAAAGTGAGGATTGGAAAGTTTGAGTAAGCATCTCAAGGTCACTTGGGAGCCTGCATCTAAACAAGGGACAGTGGGTTTCAGCACTCTCAACCTCCACTGAACTGCAGCTAAGAGTTTCCCCAGAAGTTTCTTGTGCCTTAGCTTCAAGGTGCAGCCTAAGGCTGAAGGAGGTCACCAGAGCCACTAACTGGACCCCCTTTCAAGTAACCAGATCCTCATTTCTGCTCCAGCTTTGCAAGAGGAGCTGCTGGTCTGGAAACTCTTCCACACCTGCCCTGGGAGGGCGCCAACCGCATCTCAATTATTTAGGGAGTCTCTGAACACTTGATACAGAGAGCAGGTGTGGATGCTTCACTGTCTGCAACATGCCTTTACTCACCCCTGTCCCCTCCCCCTAGATGTCTGAGGATGAAGGGGGTGGCGTTCTTCTACAACCTGTGGGTGTGTCTTTCTTAATTCTTTACCCCAAAATCCATTTTGGAAGACGTGGACCAGTTTCCCTGCAAACATCAAGTTGCACCTGCTGGCACAGATAGGACCCTAAGTAGCAAATGGAAGACTCATTTTTTTTTCTGTTAACACTTTTCCTTTCCCTAAACCTAAACTTACGTAAGTTAAACCCAAAGATTAAATTTACACAAATGAAAAAAAATTAATTTTCATATTGTAGATTTTAGGTAGGAGAATGTTGAGGGGGGGTCATATGCTTAGAAAAGGGACTGGAAGGAAATATGAATAGAAAGGCGGCAAATGGCCCATAGTTCTTAGGCCCATACACATGATGAATTAGATGCAATCACCAGGGTCATGCGTGGCCCTCATCTGGGCACTCACATACCCCCAGACCTGAACTGCTCCACTCCTTCATTCTCACTTCCTTTCAGGTCTATTATTGTGTGTGCGTGTGGGAGGAGGAGGGGCCATTGTGCTGCTTGAGGTTGATCCCTCAGAAAGAGCCGTTTTCAGATTTGTTCTTGACCCTCACTATCAGCCTGTGACTGAATTGTTACCACCTTTCCTCGCTCCCCAGCCGCTTTTTAAAGCACAACCAAATGAATCCACTGAGTTCTAATCACAGACCTCCTTACAATGTAATAATTAATCATTAAACATCTTGTTTTGGAAGAATACCATACAGCTGAGTTTTTGTCAATTTGTCACAAACTAGAGTCACTTGGGAAAGGGGAATCGCAGCTGAGGAATTGCCTCCATCAGACGAGTCTGTGGGGACTTTTTTTTTTATTTTGATTGCTGGTAGATGTGGCAGTACCACCCCTAGGTAAATGGTCCTGGGCTGTATAAGAAAGTAGATGAACAAGCCAGTAAGCAGCATCCCTCATGGTCTCTGGCTCAGTTCCTGCCTTGAGTCCCTGCCCTGACTTCCCTCAGTGATGGAGTGTGACCTGAGAGTTGTAAAATGAAGTAACCCTTTCCTTCCCAAGTTGGCTTTGATCATGGTGTTTATGACAGCAACAGAGAGCAAACTAGAATAAGTATGTATTGGCACTGGGAAAAAGCTTATTATAAAATGTCAGTAGGAAAACTAGACTAGAAATAATACTTCTCAGGTCAGCAAGATGGCTCAACAGGTAAAGGCACTTGCCAGTCAACTAAGCCTGACAATCTGAGTTTGCTCCCCAGAACCCACACGATATCAGGAGAGAACTGACTCCCACACATTATCCTCTGACTTCTTCATTCATGAAGTAGCACGAGCCCCACCACCCCACACAAATAAATATTTTAAAATTTATAGTATTTCTCAATTGTATTATATATAGTTGTCCAGAAATGCTGAAAGAAAATATATCAAAATGTTCCTGAGAAAATCCTATTGAGCAACGTGATAGATAGTATCAGTTATTGATAGGAACTAGAATCACCTAGGAGAGAGAGATCTGCATATGTCTGAGAGGGAATTTCTGGATTCTGCCGATTGGAGTAGTTAGACCCATCCTAACTATGGGAAAAGCCACCCATGGGTTAGTGTTGTGAACTGAGTGAAAAGGAAAAGGGAGCCGACACCAGCTTTTGCTCCTCTCTGCTTCCTGACTGTGGATGACTTGTGACCAGCTGCCCCAAGCTCCTGCCGCCATTGCTTCCCCATCGTGATGGACTGCGCCGTCCAGCTGTGAGCAAAAACAAACCCTTCCTTTCTTAAGTTGCTTTGCCTGTCATTTTGTTATAGCAATGAGGAAAGTAACTAATACAAGCAGTGAGAGTACAGTGAATTTTATCTGTATTTTTGTTTTCTACTTTAAGACATCTTTCTTGTTTTCACAGCTACTAATATTTTTCCTATGGTTGACAAAATATTAGTCATAGCAGTCTTTTCGATCTAAAGAGAGACTTATTTTCCATTTTTCATTCTGTCTTTTGATGATGAAGAAACCAGGGCTTGCCGGACTGTGGTGGTGCATGCCTTTAATCCAGCACTCGTGAGGCAGAAACAGGTGGGTCTCTGTGAGTTCAAGGTCAGCCTGGTCTACAGAGCGAGTGCCAGGACAGGCACCAAAGCTACAAAGAAACCCTGTCTCTAAAAACAAAACAAAACCAAAAAGAAAGAAAGAAAGAAATTAGGAAACATAGCAAGTGAGGGCCAAGTCCAGACTGTGGCCCAAAGCAACCCTGAAGAAGTGCTGGGCCTCAGAGACTAGATCGGACTTCGGAGGTTCCTTCCAGTCCAGGCTCTGTCACTGCCCTGTGCTGGTTCCACCCAGCACTCCTAAGTTTCTGAAGACCATTGGATGCAGGAAGGGGTGTCCTGCTTCTGCTCCAACTGTATCTATCTTAGGGCTATATTGCTGTGATGAAACACCATGACCAAAAGCAACTTAGAGAGGCAAGGGTTTATTTGGCTTACACTTCCACATGGTAGTCCATCCCCGAGGAAAGTCAGGGTAGGAGCTGATGCACAGAACGTGGAGAGGAGCTGCTTACTGGCTTGCTCATCATAGTTTGCTCAACCTGCTCTCTTATGGAACCCAGGATTGCTAGCCCAGGGTTGGCCCCATACACAATGGGCTGGGTCCTCCCCCATCAATCACTAATTAAGAAAATGGCCAACAGGTTTGCCTACAGTCAGATTGAAAGAGGCATTTTCTCAGTGAGGCTCCCTCCTTCCTAGCTTGTGTCGAGCTGACACAAAACTATCACAGTTTCAGCTTGCTCTCTCCGGATCACTCATGAGGCCACATCTTGGATTCTGTTTGCAGATTCTGTTTCACTGTGGACAATTAGATGGTAAATAATTGAAGAGAACGGAAACTGGCAAAGTGGTGCGTGAGGTCCAAATAGCGCCCCTGTTTATTCTCTGCTGTAAACTCAGGGCTCATCTGCAAGCCAGGAGGCCTGAGCGGAGGTGAAATGTACAAACACAAGAACCTCCTGTTTTCCCTCCCATCTTTGGATGCCACTTGGGGAACTCACTTTCCTGGTTTGGTTAAAGTTGGAAACAGCCTAGCTCAGGCAGATATTCAGATGACATCTTAGACATATCTGAAGCTCCTCCCACGTAGGGTTGTGTGACCCAAATCCAGAGCTCCGATTTCTCCTTCTTCTAGGACCCATTACCTAATAAAGCCGAGGCCTCCGTCCTTCTCCATCCATGCTCTCTTCCTCCGTGGTGAGGGAGGTACCTTTCCACAGCCCCCCCTAGACGTGTCTGTCACCATAGCAGCAGTCTTAGTTAAGACTCTGAACTCAGGTAACATAAACCGCCTCCACATAGCTTAAGAAGAAAAGGATCTGGACACAGGGGTGGGGGTGCCGGGTGTCCACAGAGCCCAACGGTAGAGATGGATTATGATAGTCCAGCCTCTCAAACACCTGGATTCAGCTCAGATACAAAAGGGAAGCGTGTAGTTCAAGTCATCAAACCACAGAAAAAGCAAGTGGCAGGAATCAGGGCTCCAAACCTACCCCCACCTCCCGCCCTCTCCAGAGTGAGGGCTTCATTTCTCTAGACCTTGGTTAGCTTCTTCCAGACTTTTCCCACAACTTTGAAACACTCCCTCCCCACTGCAAAAATAAGAAGGTTCTTTCTCCCTTCTCTCCCCACTTCAGTTTTAAAAGATACCAACTTGTCTACTTGGGTCACTGGTTCTCACTGTAGTGGGTATGAGGAGACGCTGCCGTATGATCTGGGCTGACAGATTTGTGTGGCCTTACCATGGTTAAATATTAAAAGAGCTGTGGAATCTCCTCTTCTGCATACAAAGTATATGCTGCTAAAATGCCTAGTAAAACTAGGTTTGGTATAACAATAAAAAATTATATATACATACATACATACAGACAGACAGACAGACAGGGTTTCTCTGTAGCTTTGGAGCCTGTCCTGGAACTAGCTCTTGTAGACCAGACTGACCTCGAACTCTCAGAGATCTGCCTACCTCTGCCTTCTGAGTGCTGGGATTAAAAGCGTGCACCACCACCACCCGGCTAACAATCATATTTTTAAGGACACAGAGAGCTCTGACAGTGATGAGGTCTAGTGGACTAAAACTGTAAGAAATGAGCCTTTTCTGAATGAACTGGTCATAACTGACAATTTTGTATCCTGTTTTGTTTTGTTTCTTCCAAACCCAGGTGACAGTTGAGGCTACAGAATGTCCCCAGTGTGAGGTCGTTCCTGGGACAAAGAGAACATAGTAGAGTTTGATGCTTCATGTGGCCAGGCAGAGCAATAGACTCCACGAGAGCTCTGAACACACGGACAGTTTGCCCCAGGAAGCATTTTCTTTGATGAGTCTGATGGAGTCTGATGGAGCAGCAGAGGCTGGGCCCTAATGGCAGGATACATTTCCCATGGGCTTATAGTATTTGAGAAACAAAGTCCTAATGGAAAGAGGAGGCCTGCATCAAACATAAAATGGGTGTGCCTCTCAAGATGTTTGCCAAACTTGGGAGGAAGCCACCAAATAGCTTGCTTAGCTCAAGTTCCTAAGAACAGAATGGAATCTTCCACAGGCTTTCAGGAGTGAGAAGACAAGAGACTTGCCAGGATGTCAGTCCAAAGCTGAAGAAGGCTTCATCAAACCATCAGAAAGACTCAGAGACGTACTGGGATGAAGAGAATTGGAAATTGGTCCAACCCAATGGACTGTGTAACCGGACTGACGCAACCAGCCCCTCACAACTTCTGCTAGCAGAAGAAACATCAACCAGTGCCTGCTGCCTCTGATCTCTTCTGTAATCAGAGATGGTTAAAAAGCAGGAACATTACCTAATAATCAAGGAAAAAAAAAGAAATCATGAAAGCAGACCCACAAACGGTTCTAATATTTGAGTTAGCAGAGAAGAATTTTATAACAGAGTAAAGAAAATAAAGGAAACACGTTAGGGTAAAAGAGCATTTCAAAAGACAATTGGAATCTAGGAAATAGAATCAAATAAGCATCAAAAATTGGAAAAGGTAATCTGAAATTAAAAACTCATTAAATGAAATATTTGCATACCAATGTATCTGTTCACACAAGCCTCCTGAGTTCCTTACCCACATTCTGATGCACACTGGGACACTGGGACATCTCCATGACCAACAACTAGAGAGCTGACAGCCAGGGCCTCAGCAGCCCACCCTCCCATGGCAGCCAGGGTCTTTGCTGATTGGTCGATAGCAGTACTTTCCCAACTGTTAAATTTTAGTGTCACCTTTTGGAGCCCCCACCAGATCCAAATGACTGAAGCCACTCAGAAGGAATTTCCTAAAAAGGTACACTCTCAGAAGAGGAAGACCATTTGCATGTGGAAAGAGATATGTGTTTCTTGGTGAATCCCAGGCAGAAAGCCAGAAATCTAGGACTGGAGCCTGCTGTTTGCTGAGTTAATATCTCTCTGTCTCATTTCCACCGTGATTAAGGGACTTAAGTGCACCATGGAGGAAGAGGTTAAGTGGGATGTTGGATGGCTAGACAATTTTGCTATGTTGTTTAGTCTCCTGTGTCTGGCTGTGTGGTTGTCCCCACGATAATTCTTCCCAGGAAACTCATGGCAGCCTTGAGGACATGTGTTCCTCAGTGGCAAAACACAGAGGACCCTCTTCTCGACTGTCATGCTTTGAAATATGGTAAAGAAACAATCT
This sequence comes from Ondatra zibethicus, assembly GCA_004026605.1. NCBI lineage: Eukaryota > Metazoa > Chordata > Mammalia > Rodentia > Cricetidae > Ondatra > Ondatra zibethicus. The sequence goes on from PVIU01000614.1 coordinate 104,696, forward strand.
ACTATTTTTTTTTGAGACAGGATCTCATGTAGCCCAGGCTGGCCTTGAACTGGCTATGTAGCCAAAGATGACTTGGAATTTCTGATCCTCCTGTCTCTACTTCTGGGTTATGTGGTGCTAGAGATTAAACCCAGACAAAACTCTGCCACATGAGCTACACCTCCAGTTCTCAATCCATTAACTGGAAAAGGTAAATACAGAAAAAGGAGCAACGGTTATTCTGCCCTTCCTTTCTTATCTGTGTGTAAGATAAGCAGGGAGTTAATGAAGGTTTATAGATATATTCCAACTGAGAAGTGAAGTTACCATATCAGCATTTTGCTGCTCTGAATGAAATAATGTATCTAGACAATGATGATCAATAGTTTCCAATATTTTTAGAGAAATACAGAAATCTACCTATGAGGCATTCTTGCTGAGAATTTGAACCTGGACCTCATCCAACTTTTGGCTTCACTACCAGTTTGTAGGGAATACAAGCAACCCCGTTTCTTCAACAAGTAAATCAAAAGTAGTTGAGAGTAGAATAGGGTTCTAAATTAGTCAAACTAATAATGGGGTTCGAGATTACTCAAACTAGAGTAGGGCTCTAGATTAATTGAAAAAGCATACATATCACACAGTAGTGAAACTTAGATCTTAATTTAAGGAAATTATTTTAAAAGCCACTTTATGGCAAATCATGGAAATTTGAACACTTGAATTCACAGTGAGTTAAATTGAGAGTGCATCATAGATTTTTAGATGAGATAATGATATTGCAGTTGTATAGTATTTACCGAGTGTTTATTTATCTTTTAAGATGATACCTTGAAGCTGGGCATAATGGCACATACTGATAATCTCAACATTCTAGTGGTTGAGGCAATAGAATGTGGTGATATATTATTTGTATAATAAATAAATAAAGCTTGCCTGAAGATCAGAGTGTGGAGCTAAGCCACTAGTTAACCACAGAGGCTAGGCAGTGGTGGCCTACACCTTTAATCCCAGCACTTGGGAGGCAGAGGCAGACAGATCTCTATGAGTTCAAGTCACCCTGGGCTACATGAGACTGAATCAGTCTAAAAAGAGTTGACTCAACACCTTTAATTCCCTCACTAGGAAGGTGGAGATAGGAAGTTATATGTCTGGGCAGAGAGAGGAATATGAGGCAAGAGGATACAGGAGCTCAGGATTCAGTCTGAGGACTTGTAGAGATACCCCATTTGGTCTGAGGATTTTGTAGAGGTTAGAACTAGTGGCTGACTGCCCTGTTTCTCTGATTTTCAGCTTTCACCCCATAATATCTGACTCTGGGCTTTTATTATTAAGATCAATTAGAAATCACACTACAGATTATGAGTTCAAGGCCATCTTGAGCTATATAGTAACCCTGTGTCAAAAATTAACTAAGCAACAACACCACTGGTGGAGCACAGAGGAGATCTTGTTTTTTGTGCTGGAGAAACAGCCACTGTAATAGACTGTTGCCTTCTGTTTTTAAAGCCTAGTGATACCAGCTCCTTCAACTTTTTCTTGTAGATTTTGTTTACTTGCCACCTTCTGAGGTTAGTCCAAAGCTGTCTCACACATCGCTGCTGAGTCTAAATTTTCTGATTATGACAGGTCACAGAACCTGTGTTTTCCTCTCTCCAGTTAAGAAGAGTGTGACTGGGGAAGGAAGAGATGCATAGTCATTTCTAGCTTGCACGGTGCAGGTTGACCAATTATCCATTAATTGAGGTCAGCAAAAAACAAGAGCAAGCATATAATAGAGGTAGAGAAGCAATCAGTAGAGGTGGATCTGGAGTGTCTCCGCAAAGCTTGTATATGAAAGGTTTGGTCCCTTTCTTGGCACTATAGGGGGCTGGAAAAACTTTCTAAGGGGAGGCCTCATGAAAAACTGTTTTGTGTATTTGTGATGCATCTACCAATGGGAATCATAAAGCCTTCATGCCATTCTCTTCTCTTTGATTCCCACCATGAGATGAGCAGTTTTGCTATTCTGTGTGTTCTGTCATATGCTTCCCTCTTACCAGAGGCTTGCAAGAATCTGCCTGTGCAACAAGGACTGAAGCCTCCCAAATCCAGTTGAAATGACCTTTTTTGTTGCTCTAACGTTTATTGTCTCGGGTGTTTAATACAGTAGCAACAAGCCAAGGAATGCAGGAACTTAGAGTCTTTCCCTTCATCAACTTTGTATCAGGCGCAGGTTGGTGTTTTGGGAAATGACTGTGTGTGTTCATTACTTGCCCTGGAATCTTATCACTTTTGCTGGAGCCCAGTTTGCTCCCTGTCAGTGTTTCGCCAGCAGTGTCTTCTTCCAACAGTGCTTCCTGTCAGAGCGGCAGAAGCCGGCCCTAGCTCTTCCCCAGCCTCCTGATAAACTGTCAATACAGAGCAAACAGTACTCCTTGGATGCCAAGGTTCCCACATGCAAAACTGAAATCTTTAAATTATTTTTAGATTTATTTGTTTTATTTTATGAGTTTGAATGTTTTGCCCGCATGCAAGGGTATTCACCACAAGTGTGCCTGCTGCCCAGAGAAGTCAGAAAAGAGCTCTGGATCCCACGGAACTGGAGCCATGGATAGTTGTGAGCCACCACGTGGATGCTGGGAATCAAACCCGGGTCTTCTGCAAGAGCAGCAAGTACTTTTAACCACTGATTTATAACTCCAGTCCAGGACTGGATTCTTTAAAAGCCTTTTGTAGATAGTTCTGTGATCAGGTCTTATCTCTGCTGGAAATGATTTGGTTTCCTTCCTGGATTTTCTTCAAGGGGCGGGGACGGTGGAAACAAGTTCTGATTTGCCCAAAGCAGAACAGGAACCAGCTTCACAGAGTGGATTAGAAGGACAGGGAGTATCAATCCTCAGAAAAGCTTCCATGCGAAAGGTAGACCGAGTTTCAGCTATCTAAGCTTTAGCCAAAATGTTTCTGAAAAATCCAGCGTTGTTTCTGTAAATTACAAGATCTAAAGCCCAGCTTTGCTGTTACTATACCCAGGGGTCCCCTAGAGCTACACTGCAATGTCTCCATTTAAAAACTAAGTGTGAGGGTTAAGTGTACCATGAAAGTCTCCCAGTACAGGATGCTCCTTCATCCCCAGACTGGCTTCCAGGCCTCAATCCTTTCTTCTGCTACATCTCCAACCTGCAGGAGAGGTACTCTGTTTTTCTTATCTTCAGTGCTCCAATATCGTCTAGAAACTCAAAACTAGTAAACTCAATGATGTATCATAGCTAAAAAGGAATATAGAAGAGAGCTCCCTCCAGTTGGATAAAGATGTTTATCCCAAAAACTAGTTGAGGGTCCAGTGTGGGGAGCCACAGTTAACAGTAAACTATCAGAGGAATTTTTGTCACAGTGAACAACATGACATATAAGCTCCTTTGGTATTAGGGATCTAATGTGAGGGGAGGGAAGCTTCAAGGAGGGCGTGGAGAACCATGGCTGATGTCCTGTTTTCCATGCTGACTTCTAACTTGCCTTTGTCCTCATGGTTACCTACCAGTCTACGGCAAAGAGCAGATGCAAAATAGTCACAGTTTAAGATGCCTCAGAGGAAAGAGACATAGCACTTATTACTCTCACTGTTTTTTTCTTTCTATCTGGAGCCAAGGTAGGAGCCAGAATAGACAACAACAATATGTCTTACTGACTTAACTTTCCACACTTTAAAGAAAGATGGGCAAAACAATAACCAAGTGAGATTGAGCAAAAAGAGGAATAAATGAGAAAGGGAGAATGGATAAGGGTGATCCATGGAGGGAGGAGTTAGGAGGTGGAAGAGAACGGGAGAATCCTAAGGGGAGGAGTCTGGTTGAGAAAATGGGAAGAAACAATAGCCAGGAGAGCATTATCACGCCTGAAGAAATGAGGAGGTGCCTGAGCTGGAACTGGACAGTAAGTCAGAAGTGAAGTTCAGGGAAGCTCTGGGTGCTTAGGAATATATCAGACACAGACACTCTGCTCAGTGGTTGACATCCATTGTCTTCGTTTAACCATTATAGTGGTTCTGAACTGTGGGGGCTCTAGTTTTTCTCAGCACAGATAGAGAAACTGAGGTTTAGAGAAATAAACATTTCACCCAAAATCAGTCCTCAGTGATGTGCGGGATTAGGATTTCAACCTGGGTGTGCTGACTCTGGAGGGAGTTCCGGCTGCTAATTAATCTTCAGTTACTCTTCCAGAAGCGTCTCTGCTTCTACCCCGTTTACCTCCCAAGACTGGGCAGATTCAGGGTGGTGTGCTGTGTTGTATGGGTCAGTGAAAAGACTCGTGGGCTTCTAGATGCTAGGGAGCCTGAAATCCATGTCGAATGAGATGATATGTGGATTAGCTTGCATCAGAGAAGGGTGGGACACTGGGAATGTGAGGCACTGACAGACGGAAGCAATCATCACAGGAGTCTTTTCAGGGAGACCAGTTGGTACAAATGACTGAGTAGATTATAGTTCAGTCTTGGGGCAGACTGCTTGCTAATGCTTTCCTCTAAAAACAGCATGGGGTAGCAGTCCCATGCTGCAGAAGCTCCCCATTGCTGAAGGTGTATGATCAAGATTCCATCATTAACATATTCTCATCACTTATGTGGAGAATCCATACCTGTTCTAGAGAATGTAGTTCAAAACATAATAAAGATGTGTCTAATCTTAGTGTCTGTTGGGAGAGGGGACAGAAAACAAATAAGGACAGAGATAGATTATTATATAAATTAGTTAAAATCCAGAATCTATAGCTTCAAGGAAATGAACAAGGGCCTGAGGCAGGACACGAGGGAAAAGTCTGGAATGTTCTGCAGAGGTTCTCCTAGGTTTCTTTTGTATTTCTGGTATATCAGTCTCTGACTTCTACAACTGGGCTCCAATGACAGCCCTGAGCCACTGAGCTATCTGCTCGTCAGCAACGGAAATAAGCCTCCTTAGCCCACGACTTTGCTAGGTCAATGAGAACATGGAAGCCTACTCTTGGTTTTTGGAAAAAAACAAAATTCTGGATATAATTTGCAACTCCCAACTTGCCAAAGGAATCTGGCCCAGGCTGGGGATATGCTGGGAACTTAGGCTTTCAGGCCTCGTCCCTGCCTGCTGTCTCCTCCCTTCCCCATGCTGTCTCCTCCCAGACTCTTATGTCTATCTCCTGAGATACTTTCGTAGTAAAACAGTGGTCCGTGAATCCTTATGTCAGGGCATGCATCTTGGAACTCAATCCTTGACAGCAAGGGCCTGATTTACATTAATAAAATACACTCTGGTCCCTGGTGGAGGACAGCCTGCACCTGTGTGTAGGTTAGTGTCTTAGATGAACGATGAAGGAGGCTTTCTTTAGGAAGATGGCAATGGTGAGAGCAGAAAAGCGGACCTAAACTCTGTTTTTATTTAAACAAATTGTTTTAGGTTTATTTTATGCATATGGCTGTTTTGCCTGCATGTATGTATATATGCCACATGAGTGCCTGGTACCCATGTTGGTCAGAAGAAAGTGTTGGATCCTCTAGAATTGAAGCTATGGATCGTCGTGACCTGCCATGTGGGTGCTGGGAACTGAAGCCCGTCCTCTGCATGAGCAACACATGCTCATATCTGCTGAGTGATCTCTCCAGTCCATAAAGTCTGTTTTGACGATAGAATGAGCAAAGTTTGCTGAAAAAAAAAAGAATGAAAGGAAAAAGATCCGGGGTATTTTCTGGATTGGGTGATGATGTTTAGAGAAGTTGGGAGAGAGAAATCTCCTCACTGGGAAAGGAGGAGAGCCTCAAAGGCCATGCATCCATTTGAAGATCCACCCATAAACCCAGGCTCAGCTACTGAGCACAAGCCAGGATCTCGCAGTGGTTACACAGGAAAACAAACTCAAACACAGAGAGCGCACGTGCAGATTGGCAGGTAGCTGCAGAGATCACTGAAGCTGCCCAAACGCCTTTCGAGTTATCTAATGGGCTGGTTCTCTTTCCTGCTCCTACACTTCTCCACCCATTTGGATCCAGGTCATGTCAGGCATTATGAAATGCTCAGAACCTTTAGGTAAAAATGCACTTATGTCAGAACCATGCTTTCTCAGCCTGTCTAGCTTATGTCTTGGGTCATCTTGTGTCTGACAAGAGCAAGATGTCTTGCTTTTGTCATAATCGTTATCACTTACACTTACTGAGTATTCGAGAAATGGCAGGCACTTTGCTTAGCTCTGTGCAATATAATCAAATTCCTTCGCATCGACTCTGTGAGGTGGTGCTCTGGCCTTCCCCGCTCGGGGTTTAGGCTTTTATAGCTTAGCTGTTCCTCCAAAGGGGGTGGGGAAAAAGTAACTTAGTTTGGGATTTGAACCAGAAGTCTTGTACCAGATACCAAGTCCTCTATGGGTATGATTAAACCCACTGGGGGCTAGGGGATGTACTGTTCAGGTGTCCAGAGCACTTCCTGTATTCCAGGCTGTGGCGCCCCAGAGCAGTACTGTAAAGCACCGGCTTCTGAATTCCCCATTCTCCAGCTTCTCTCAGGGACATGCTCAGTACCCTCCAACTCCACCTATGATGGTTAAGATTGCTTTTCAGCTTTATAGGATCCAGAGTCACGGAGAAGACAGCCTCTGGATTTGGCTGTGATGGATTATCTTGAATTTCATCAGTTAAAATGGGAAGACACCTCCTAAAAGTGGGTGGCGCCTTTCCCTGTGCTGTGTAACTGGGCCGCATACAAAGGAGCGTCTAGGTTTCGTTTCCTGTTCATGTGATAAAAGTATTCTGATGAAAGCAACTTGAAAAAGAGTTTATTTTCACTCCCAATTCTAGATTACAACCTGAAGTGAGAGGGAAGTTGCAATGGCATGAGCTTTGGGGAACTGGTCACCTCACCTCCACACTCTAAGGAAGAAAGTAAGAGATGCATGCATGTCTGTGTTCAGCTTGTTTTCTCCACTCCTACACAGTTCAAGACCCCCTGACTAGGGAATGGGGTCACCCATGGTGGGTGGGTCTTCCCACTTCAATTAATGTAATCAAGGTAATCGTGTTGGACATAACAACGGACCATGCTGGTCTAGATGATCTCTCAATGAGATTTTCTTCCCAAGTGGTTCTAGAGTGTGTGAAGTTGAGAATTAAAACTAATCACCACAGGGAGGAAGGTTGAGATGGCAAAGCAGGTAAAGGTAATCTCTCTTACCTGTATAAATCTGACAAGTTGAGTTTGATATTCTTGGAACCCACAGCGAATGGAGAGTATTCACTCCTTGATATTTTCCTCCGTTCTTCACTGTGTGCTGTGACACTCATCTGCTTGCACTCATACACATACACTATACACATGATAATAATAAATACAGTTTAAAATTTTATAGAAAAGAGAGAAAGAGTGAGAGAGTCAAATGTGGTAGTGCAGACCTTTAATCCCAGCACTTGAGAGGCAGATACCTATGAGTTTGAGGCTAACCTGTCTACATAAGTGAGTTTCAGGCCAGCCAAGGCTACATGGTAAGACCTGTCTGAAACGCGGGGGTGGGGCGGGTCACTAGCTGAACCTCAGCATTTAACACTAGCTCCTTCCTAACTGAATACAATATGGCCTGAGACCTCCACACACTCAAACCGTGAGCCAAAATAAACCCCTTCTCTTTAAGTTTCTTTTGTCAGAGAAATTTATCACAATAACAGGAGAAGTATTTAAGACACCCATCTCTGCATCCCCCTAAGACACCTATCTCTGCATCCCAGTTAAGACACCCATCTCTGCATCCCAGCTAAGATATCCATCTCTGCATCTCAGCTAATACACCCATCTCTGCATCCCAGCTAAGACACCCATCTCTGCATCCCAGTTAAGACATCCATCTCTGCATCCCAGGTAAGACACCCATCTCTGCATCCCAGCTAAGATACCCATCTCTGCATCCCAGTTAAGATACCCATCTCTGCATCTCAGCTAAGACAGCCATCTCTGCATCCCAGTTAAGATACCCATCTCTGCATCTCAGCTAAGACACACCCATCTCTGCATCCCAGTTAAGATACCCGCCTCTGCATCCCAGTTTTCTGGCACCCTTTGGCTCTGCTCTGCACAGCAGGGTCCCTCCCTTTAAGTTCTCTTTCTCCTTGTTTTGTTCGTGTGCATGTAGTGTAAGTATGTGTGCATGTGTTTGAGTATGAGGGGGTTCATAAGCATTTGTGCCAGTATGCTTGTGGAGGCCAGAGGTCAAGGTCAGGTGTATTCCTCTAACTCTACCTTACTGTTTTTATTTTTGAAACAAGGTCTCTCCCTAAACCTGGAGCTCACTGATGGCTAGCCAGTGAGTACCAGGGATCCTCCTGTCTCTGCGCCACTCTCACATTTAATGCTGGAATTACAGCCACACCTGGCTTTTTAAGCTTGGGGAATCTTACCAGCACTAGCTCTGTCTTTTGCTCCCCAAAGAGCTATGCTTGCAGTACAGTGGTTCAGGAATTTCCTTAGAGATGCCCCAAAGTAACTTGTTCTGAGCATGTCAGATCTGCTCAACCCATGTTCATCAAATGCCTGGTACGTATTAGACTGTCTTTGTCACTGAGAGGAGAAGTGATAAACCTTGGCTGCAGGGGACCCAAAAGGAAGGCCACTCATGTTGTCTAGGTGATCAGATCAGAAGTCTGTTCCTCATAGCCTTGTGTTCCCAGTTGCCTGGAGACTTCAAGGACCTTTTCTAGCTTAAGAGGAGACTTAAAGCCAGAAAGAATTCCTGTTCTGCAGTAAAATATTGGTTAAATCACCAATTCATTATTACAAACCATTAAATGTATTATTATAAACCACAAAACATTCTTGCAGATATTGAAACAAACAAGGGGGTTGGGGAGATGGCTCAGTGGTTAAGAGCACTTGCTGTACAAGCAAGAGAACCTGAGTAGAGTATTCATCATTCACCAAAAGCTGAACAAGGCTGTGTATATGCCTTGTTCAGTGAAAGACCCTGACTCCAAAAACAGACAAAAACAACAGAAAGGAGAGTGATAAATGAAGACATTTGACATCCTCCTCTGGTCTCTGCATGTGTGTGTACCTACACACATATATTCCAAGAACACACACCACACCAGCACCACCACCAATAACAACCATCTGAAATCACATGGATTTTCTACTATGATGTCAAGTGGGAATAAAGAGAACAAAGCACTGCACGCTGTGCACCCACTGAGAAGAAAGGGTCAGTTGTTTTAATGATAGTTATTATCTCAAAATAATGAGTTCTGATGGTTGCTTTCATTATAATTGGCTTTATGTTTTTTATTTAGAAATAATTCATTAGCCTACCCATAACTCCTCACAGATCCTGTCATGAGAAAGCCCACTGCCTGTATCATGCCAAGTGAGAAAAGCACTGAGTGCAGAAGAAAAGAAAGCCCACACAACGGATTTTTTTTGGGAGGCTTTTGTATTTCAATGAAAAGAATTAGAGAAGACCACTGCCAAAGAGAAGGCATCACTGCCACACAGGCAAAGTCCTTCAAAGCCTGGTTGACGATGGTCTCACTGACTGTGAGAGGACTGGAGCCTCTTGTTAAGATTGGGTTTTGAGATGCTGGAATCTCATAGATAACTGCAACGTTTTCATCACCCTAGGCCCATTAGTTCATCTGTTCCCTTTCATTCTACCTCCTCCACTCAGTTCTAAACAACCGATAATTTACTTTATGTTGCTATAGAGCTCTCTGTTCTAGCCAGTTTTTATGAATGGAGTCATACAATATGTAGACCTTCATGGCTGATTCCTTTGAACTTTTGGCAAAGGTTCATCCATGTTGTAATCTGTGTCAGTACTTCCTGTCATAGTCAAATAATATTCTCCCCAATTATATACCACATTTTCTTTACACATTCATCTGCTGGTATGTATTTGGATCATTTATTACTTTTTGGCCAGTCAGAATAATGCCACTCTAAACTTCATGTGTAAGTTTTTATGTTTTTATTTCTGTTGTGTATGTACTTTAGTGGAGCTGCTGGGTCACATGTCTACCCTATGTTTAGTTATCTGGTGAGCTTTAGACTGTGTTCCAAAGTGTTTATACTATTTTGCATTTTCACCACTAGTATATGAAGGTTCCAGTTCTCTACATCATTCCAAAGCATCACCTGACTTTTAAAATTATAGACAGGTGTGAGGTGGTATTGCATGGTAGTTTTGTTTTCTGTTCCCTTGATGATTAGGGCTGTTGAACAGATTTTTGAGTGTCTCTTGGCTACTTACATATCTTCTTCCTTGGGGGAAATATTTATCCAGAGACTTAGCCTAGATCTTATCTCTTAGATATGATTCTGCATTTTTCTTTCTTGCTAAGGAGCAACAGGCATATTCAGCAGTCAGCACTTAAAAAAAATTGTTATGCAATTAGGAACTTTGTACAAGGCATGCTAGTCAGGATCCCATCATTACAACCAATGTCAGAGAGGATTAATGTATGAAAGGGAAGATTTACTTAAACCCACAATTTTGGAGCATCCACTCTGTGTTTGCCATAAGGATCATATCACAGTAAAGTGCACCACACAGCAAAACCAGTCACATCATGAATCAGGGAGCAAAAGGAGCAGGATTAGGGCTCCACCGTCTCTTTGGAGGGCCCACCCTCAGGGACCTAACTTCCAACCACTGGGCCTCACTTCAGAGTCTATCACCTGCCTGCAGTTCCACCCTAAAAACAAATCCTTAACACATGGTCCTTCAGGAGACCTTTAGAATCTAAACTACAGCTCAGGGTTTTTAAAGCCTTTCTGTGTTTTCCTGTCTGATTTTTGTTGTTTCTGTTATTGCTTTTTGTTTCTTGGGAATTCATCTTCATCTGTACTAGTCCAGATTCTAAGCATCTCTTAGAAACTGTCCAGACCCTTAAGGCTCAGGATTCTCGGTCCTTTTTAAAGTGCAGTAATATTTTTGGTTTCCCCACAAATAAAATATGTTGCTTGGTGTTTAAAACTTTATTAGGGGTGCTGGGGAGACAGCTTGCTGTTTAAAGCTTTTGCCTTGCAAGTGTGAGCACTGGTGTTTGTATCCCTAGACTCCAAATGCAGGGTGATGTGGTTGCTCACTTCTCACTCCAGTCTGGGACAGCAAAGACAGGGCAAGTTGACCAGGGAGTCTAGTCATATCCATGAGCTCTGGGTTTGACTGAGAGACCCTGCCTCAGTGGATAAAGTGGACGCATGATCAAGGATGTTTCCCAGCTAGGCAGTGGTGGTATATGCCTTTATTCCCAGCCCTCGGGAGACAGATCTGTGAGTTCAAAGCCAGCCTAGTCTACAGAGCTAGCTCCAGGACAGCTAGAACTACACAAAGAAACCTTGTCTGGAAAAACAGAGAGAGAGAGAGAGAGAGAGGATGTTTTCCAACGTCACCTTGGGCTTCTGCATATATGTACATGCATGTGCACTCCACACATGTGCTCACACACATGCAAACATGCATACATACACACACATGAAAACGGAAGAAGGAAACTTCACTTAGAAGTGTATCTGAAAGGTCCCCTGCAAGATTCCAACTGCAGGGCATTCTGGGAAGGGCAAACCGCAGCCTATGGAGACAGACCACAGGTTACCAGGGCTGCAGGTGGAAAAGGGTGTGATAGACTCATTTGATCCTCCTGTCTCAGCTTCCCAGTTAAGACTCATTTGATCCTCCTGTCTCAGCTTCCCAGATACTGGGATCACAGGAATTCAGAATTAATCACAGGATCCCTAATTTAGGTTATCTTATAAAAAATAAAGAAAATTGTACCTCTTTCCTCCTTCCCCAGGGAAAATTCTTTTTAATTTCCTAGCCATTTTATATCTATTATTGTTTTAGCCCCCCCAATAAATGACATTGAAATATCTGTCTCTGCAAATTACCTTTTAAAATTAGACTTAACAGTTATTTGTTGTACAAGAATATCTTCCTTATTTGTTTTAACTGCTTTGTAGCCTTCCATTGTATGAATATGAACAGGAGTTTTAAAATAGCATTTCAGCACATATTTCAGTGATATGAAGAATGCTAATGCTGGTTTATATTGTGAGATTATGGTACCTCCTATGTTTCCTAAGCCTGAGCTGTGAATAAGCATCAATCTTATGATGTTTAAAAATGTGATGAACAGAAACAGTACTACTGAAACAGGAGCACAAATTTCTGGAACCATCATATCTTCTCTGGCCTCCACCGGTGGCACCCCTGATAATCTTCAAACAGTCCCACCCTGTTTCTGCCCAGCCACCTTGCAGGAGTAGCTGATTGGCCCCTGTCCCAATAGCTACATCTCTTTGGTCTTTGCAGCATATTGGGGTCGTTTTTGATGCCTGATCCCCACAATAGGATTGGGTACAGTTATGCCTGCTGTGATATTATGGGACTGGATATAAATATTCTTGCTACACGTGAACAGAGTTTATTTCTGTCCACAGTTTACCATCTGGCTGTGGTACACCCTCTCCTAGCCGAGAGGAGGAAGAACTCTATTCAAGCCAGGGGTAGAATGGGAATTGGATCAGAGATCTCAATCAACTTCTTGATAATCATCTCAGCTTGTGTGGTGCTGATGGAGTTGGGGTGTCAGGAATCACAAAAGAGAGGCACAGCATTGCACAGAACAGGCAAGCAAAAATATCTCCATTTCTGTCCCTGTCATAGGCTTGGGCATGTTGGCTCTGACCTTTCCATGTCATAGTGGCTTTGAAGCCTCTACTCACAGAGGTATCTGTGTGTCCACCTTCTGCCTCCAACTCCCTCCCCAACTCAAGTCCTGCACTCCTTTCTCGTCTCAGGCTAGTTTCCCTCTCTCTGCTGTGATCTATCATAAAACTTAATTCATATTATGCACTCTCAGATGTCTAACCTAAGACTTCCTATTTCTCTTAGTGGAAAATGCCATTCTCCTGGTTATGTAGGGAGTCTTTGTTTGCTTTTTGCCCAGCTCCTTGTATCTCAGCAGAAGGCAAGTCTTGCAACACTTTCCAATATCTCACAGAGTTTCTGCTTCTCAGAGATGAACAACTGAATGATGATGCATGAAATGCTTTTTGAGTTCCATTTCCCTGGCCACCTCCCTGGTTCCAGTGCTTATTACTTCATGCCTGGGCTGTGGCAGTCACCTCTCAACTGGGTGCTCTGTCTCTTTACTTTCTTGTTCCTGCCATTGCTGCCACCAGACGGTTTGCCCCTGTGTGTCACTTTCATCAATGGGTTCCTGTTTAAACACTCTTGCTGCTTCTTCATTGACTGAAACAGGAGTTCGAAATTTGGAGTTTAGCTTTCAAGCCACCATGTTCTATCTACCCTGACTATATCGTTAGCTCACTCACATTCCCAAAACCTCTTCTTATTTGTTTGGTCCTCCCTACCCCACCCTGTGACAGGGTCTTGCTATGGAACCCAGGCTGGCTTCAAATTCGTGGCAATCCTCCAGCCTCAGCCTGCTGAGTGCTGGGATAGTCATGTGCCATCACATGCATCTGTCCTTACTCTCCTGTTCTACTCTGCACATCCTGCTCTTGACCAACTCCATAGCTATGCCCAGCCACCTGCTCCATCTAGACAGACATTGCCCTTTCTGTATGTTCTCTACGCCTTACCATCTCACTGCGCCAAACCCACATTTGTTCTCTTACATCACGCTTCCTCAAGATCATTTTGTCCTGGTCTCGAATTTATTGATTGTGGCATTGCAGGATAATCAGTTACGTTATGAAATGTGCCATGCTCTATTTTGTTGCAGTGAACCTATTGCTTATCCCCCATGAGTTTTTTCTTCTTGTCTAAGCTTGGTTTAACTAAGTATATCATATACCCCTGCAAGGGAGACAACTCTGTTTTAGGATTTTTTTTTCTTAAATGCTTTTGTGTTTCATTTCTATCCTTCTGTGTATCCCTATCGTGGCATGTGACACAGGCCAGTCAATCCCTTGTCACTATTTCAGGGATGAGTTATCCTGGTTCATGACCCCAACTGGTTTAACCACAGCCTCCTAAGGCATTTGTCATACTAGAACTATCGGGGAGTTTCACCTAGGTTCTGAGACTTGGAAGGGTGTGAGTCCAGAATTTCCAGGTTGCTTGTTATGTGGGAAAAGGTGGTCTTGTCTGCAGAAGGAGAGGTTGCAGCCAATACTTGGAGCACAGCAGAGGTGCAAAGCGAGATCCAGTGACAGCTCTGGGGTCCCTGGACTGAATTATGCCTGAGCCAGATTTGCCCTTGACATTTTAATTACTAATCAAACACATTTCCCCCTTTTCATTTGGACTAGCTTGAATGTTCTGCTGTTTTAACTGGCAGAGGCTCGTATCCCATGGTGAATGAGATGAATGAGTTTCTCTTGTACTTTCACACATGTCATTTTGTTGCTTTACCCATTTTTTTATTTTTATAAGTTTGAAGAAAAATATGTTCCTAATCATTTTAGGTTATTTTGAAAATGAAGAAAAGTTTAAAGGTAAAAACGAATACCACCCACATACCCAGCACCTAAAGCTTCACTAGACTCATTTGGCTTCTTTTATCCTTTCTTTTTGCTACATGTTTTATAAAATTGTGTACATGGTGTGTGTGTGTGTGTGTGTGTGTGTGTGTGTGTGTGTGCTCCTGTGTGTGTTTGTGTATCTCTGTGTATGTCTGTATCTCTGTGTGTATTTGTGTGTGTGTGTGTGTGTGTGTGTGTGTGCGCCAGAGGTTGAGGCCATGTGTCTTTATTTGAGACAATCTTTTGCGGAACCTGAAGCTCACACAATTTTAGGGATCTACTGCTCTCTGTCCCCTGCCTCAACCATGGGATTACAGGAATATATGTTCATGATTGGGTTCTGGGGATCCAAACTCAGGTCCTTAAGCTTTTGTGGCAGGAGTTTTCCTTACTGAACTATATCCCTAGCCCCTTTATTCATTTTTGTTTTGTTTGAGACAGGGTTTTGCTGTAGCTTTGGAGCCTGTCCTGGAACTAGCTCTTGTAGACCAGGCTGGCCTCTCTCTGGAACTCACAGACATCTGCCTGCCTCTGCTTCCTGAGTGCTGGGATTAAGGGTGTGTGCCTGGCTTCCCTCTATTCTTATTAAAAGTAAAATCATTATACTGTATGTATTATATGTATGTTCAGAGGAGAGAGAGAGAGAGAGAGAGAGAGAGAGAGAGAGAGAGAGAGAGAGAGACTAGGAGATTATGAGAGAGAAAGAGGAGAGGGCTGACACTTGTTTGCTTTCCCAGGAGGGATGGAAGGTGCTTTGTACTGTGGTCTTAAGCAGTTTTCTAGACTTTTCATGTCAATGGCTGCTTGGACTGTTGTGGCTCCATGGGTCTGTGTCCCAGCGGGTAAGGAAAAGCTGCTTCTGCAGGCTGCAATTCAAGATGGCCAATTTGCAATTCTAGCAAAATCAATCTATTGGAAACTAATGAGGCACAAATAGTTCATGCACTTTGAGGCTGATCTGGCAAATGAGATAAACAGGGTTCAATCAGCAGGGAAAATCAATGATGCAAAAATGCATTTCAATCTAGCCTCATTTCCCTCTGGGATGCCCACGACATCACATTCTATTGTTCTGATGCTTTTGTGGCAATTCTGGTCTAAGCCTCTGAAAGCCAGGCCAGGGCTTCACACCCACAGAGGCTGGCAAATGCCAAGGTTTGGTGCTAAGACTGAGAAGCCTGGGCAGCCGGTATGTGCAAGAAGTAAGGACTCTCTGTTTTGTAATCAACCACGGGCGTCTGTTTCTAAACCACCCTTGGCATCAGTGACACAATTAGCAAGTAATATGATTTTATGAACTGTCTAAGAGAGCGAATCACAAATCACAAGAGAATTAAATCATTAATTTATCATTAATTTACATTTATTAAAAACATTGGGTGATGTTTAAATAGTAACATTTTGTGGCACTAAGCTTATTTTTCCTTAAATATACTAGCAAGATGGTATTATTATGAAAAATTTAGAAACTGCTGATAAGCAAAGAAAAAAAGTTAAGTAATCTCTATTAAATTATATCTGTCAAATTTACTTATACACATAATTAAAACAAATAAGGGAAGGATGGAGAGATGGCTGAGAAGTCAAAAGAACATATGCTCTCCCTGCATTTTCTTTGAGCATCTACATCGGTGGCTCTCAACACCAGCAGCTCTGCTTCCAGGGACATCCAACACCTCTGGCCTCTGCAGGCACCTGCAGTCATGCACACATACCCCCCCATACACAATTAAACAATAATTTAAATATGACAATATGATATATGCTATTCAATAACCTATTTTACAAGCCATAATATATTGGAGCAGCTATTCCAAGCAGGGCTTTCTCCTGTCATATATTGGTTGTGTAAAATACTCTGTGTATTTGGAACCGGGTAGGTCCTCAGAAGACCTGACTGGAGTGAATGTCTTGGCTCAGGGAAGTGTGTGTGGTACTAGAAAGCACCAGGTCTCATCATTAGATAGGGTGTCTTACAGGAACCAGAACCCAGCAAGGATCTGAGTGCCACAGGGCTGGCTGGTCAGCTGGCTCCAAGGCAACCAGTGGCGATAAACAACCACTCAAATTCCCCCATGGGGTCATGAGGTTAAATTCAAGTGTGGTTAGAAAATAGAAGGCACAGGTGAGATCCAAGACCTATCTAACCGAGCAGACTCAGGGTCAGGCCACCTGGGGCTCTACAGAAGCAATGGAGAGTCTGAAACAGCTGCCTCTCTCCTCAGGGGTAAGGACTCAGTTTGTGCCTGCACAGTGGGGAAGGATGGAAATTTGGTAGACAGATGTTAAGTAGAAAAATGCTGGTTCTACTGCTTCCTAGGCATCCCAGACATTGGCTCCCTCAGGAAGGCATCTGTGGCAAGCATCCTCTACTTATCCTCTCTACCCCCCGACATTTTAAATGGCACTCTCCTCTGCCATTCATACAAATCCACGATAAAATGACAATCCCATTTAATAAGACAAAAATCTTTGAACAGATAGTTCTACAAAGAAGATATACGAGGGGCCAAAAGGACACAATACTCAATATCGTTTGCCAATACTACTCATTAGCATGGCTGTCATAACTACAGACAATAGCATGTATTTGTGAGGAAATAGATTGCAGCCCTACTGTGTTGTGTGAATGTCAGCTGGCACAGCTGCTTTGGAAACCACCTGTGAGTTCCTTAAAAAGTAAAATAGAGTGTATGGCTCCGCAATTCCACTTGTATGCCCAAGAGAACCGAAAACATGTTCATACAAAAAGTTGTTCATTTGTAACAGCCAAACAGTAGAAACAATGTAGTTGTCTGTCAAATGATGAGTGGATAAAAAATGTAGCATATTTGTATCATGGAATATTATTCAGCCATGGAAAGGGGCAAAGAACTGATACATGCTACAAAGGTATACCTTACAAAAGAATGGAGCCAGGCAAAGGGGCCAGTGTTGTATGGTTTCGTGTATATGAGATGTTCAGAACAGGTAGATCTATAGAGACAGAAAGTATAGTAGTGACTGCGAGGGTCTGAGGAGAGGTGGGAAGTAACTGCTGGTGGAAATAGGATTTCTTTTTGCAATAATGAAAATGTTCTGGAATTAGATAGCTGTCTTAGATGGTCATACAACTTCACAATTTGGCTTGTTGACTACAGTGTCTAGCACAGTCTTGTAACTATGAACTACATCCTTTCCCATTAAGCTGAGCATGAGTGGTAGGTTTGTCCCCTCTTTCTGGTTCTCCAGCCCTGAGAACGGACCTGGAAAAGAGGAGGTATCCATGTAATATTTGGAAATTGAATGGCTAGACAGTTCTCTTCCCAGAACCCCAGGTTTGCTTGTTTGGTTGTGTTCCCAACTTGCACAACTTTGGTTGTTAGAAGTCCCAGTCTGGATCCAGCAACCTCTAGAGTCAAAGAGTGGGACTCACAGACCCAGCATCCATGTCTAGGGTCGCACTGATTCTTAAGCAAAGGAACTGCCTCTGGTTCCAATGGAGTCCTTACTTACATCCGTGGAATGCTTACTGGGAACACCTCTTTCTTGGGCTGCAGATGGCTGTGGAAACCTGGTGTTAACTTGCTTTCTTTCTCTACCTCAACTGCAAGGTTAGAGTTCTTGGCCCTCTTGGCCTAAGAAAGAGATAGGCATCTCTGTCTAGTTCTCTTTTTATTCTGTTATTGGACAGGATTGGTTCGTGGGTTACTCTCCCTCCCTTGCTTTCTCCCTCCTACCCTCCCTCCTTCCCTCCCTTCTGTCCTTCCTTTCTCCTTCCCTCTCCCTATCTCTTCTTTCCTTCCTACTGGTTTTCTTTCCTTTGGGCCTTACAGACATGCTAAGCAAGCACTCTATCCCTGAGCTTATATTCCCAGCCTGACTGTTTCCTTCTTACCAGCAAAGCCAGGCAGGCCATGCAAACCTTACTTTGATTGCCAAACACCACTGGGAACAGGTGACTTTCCCATACCTTCTCTCAGAGTGCCTTTGTGCTCGGATGAACTGTTGGGGGTCAGCTCATCAGGAAAGCAGGTGGTCAGATCCCTAAGAAGCATGGCCTGGAGACTAAACTGCTGTTCTGGGCAATGGGTTGAGGTAACGAAAGGATTAGGTTTTGCTGAGTGAGGACGAGGCAACCAAGTCTGGGGCAGGACAGGTAGGCTGAGATAATAAAGGCACTAAAACCTTGTGGGTACCCTAGTCATCTTCTGTTGGGGAATATTATTTTAAGGCGTATGACTTGTTTATGATGCATTTGTTTAATGCTGTGAAGCTGTGATTCTTTGCCTGTCTAGAACACCTGATAGTCTAATAAAGAGCTGAATGGCCAATAGCCAGGCAGGAGCAAGGATAGGTGGGGCTGGCAGGCAGAGAGAATAAATAGAAGGAGACCGGATGAAAAAGGGAGAGCAACCAGAGAACAAGGGGAGGAGGACTTCAGGGCCAGCCACCCAGCTACACAGCCAGATATGGAGTAACAAGGAAAGAAAAGGTGTACAGGAATACAGCAAGATAAAAGCCCCAAGGTTAAAGACAGATGAGATAATTTAAGAAAAGCTGACAAGAAACAAGCCAAGTTAAGGCTGGGCATCCATAACTAAGAATAAGCCTCCTTGTGTAATTTATTTGGGAGTACTCTCAAAGAGACAAGAGAGTAAAACATTACACAGCAATCTTCCTTACGCTCTTTTCCCTTAGCACTCCTTTTGATAAATGCCCAAGAAGCAGAATTTCCCATCCCAAGGCATCCTTGTGACTTAATTTGGTCTTCTGAAATGAGTTCCTCAGTGAACTCTTCCAATTACCTCTGATAAGTGTCCCGCAGCTTCCAAATGCCAGTTATTCTCCTTAACATCATTGCTGTTGAGTTTTTAAACCCTTATTAAATTTCCATTTGTTTAGTAAGGCTGGTTTCCCCATCTCTGAACTTTTTTCCCTCGCCCCGTCTAACACGGTCTCCCAGGCTTTCCAGGTTCTCTATCCTTCCTCTTTCTCTGTGTCAACCTCAGATTTCTCCTTCCGAGTTCTCTCCCCCTTTCTCCACCCTCAATCAGAATGCCTCTTTGACAGTTGTCAGCTGTAAGCTACCCACCCTAAATATGGTTTTCTCAAGTAAACACTCCATTAACTAAATTACTCTACAGTAGAAAGCGTTCTGAAAGTCAGCATTTTCTAACTACTCTCCTAATGACTCTCCTGTCCTGGTCAGAAAAGATACATCTAGCAAAACCTTCAGCAGGCTGTCTTTTCTTTCAACCTTCTGAATCTCTGACTAATCAACCCTTCTGTAGATACAGGTTGACAGCTGTGTATTCTGATTTCTACCACAAGTCCATTTGGGACCTTCTGATCATATTTATTTTGACTATGTAACAGCATATGAAAATGTTCAAGTCAACCCTTGCAACCAACCTTGTTTGGTCAAATAAAATACAGTACTTGGGATTCCATTGTATATGCATGTTTCACCCAAGGAACAACATAAAAATACATCTGAATTGTGCTTGTAGCTTGTTGTTTGTACACCTGTTTGTAGCTTGATAAACACCAGTCTGGTAACTGGAATCTTAGGGTTAGTGATTTATATATAATATCCTGACCCTCATCCCTGTTGCTCTTGTTATTTTCTAGCTGGCTCCCTAGACATGTCCTGACCAATCTCCACTCCTTTCACCAAGTTTCCCTAAGGCAGTGTCTATAGTCACAGACTTTCAAAGAATGTGGAATTCTTGGAAGTGACATTCCATTAACTCTTTGTGTGTGTGTGTGTGTGTGTGTGTGTGCACGTGTGCATGTGTGTCTTTCTGAGGTATTGGGGATGTAACCCAGGAGCTTACCATCCTCAGCATAGAGAGGTATCCCCCACAGTCCTTTATATCAGTTCTGTACTTTTAGGCACATGTTTTATGGTTTTGCTTTCTTCTCCCCCTCCCCTGTACTACCCTGCCAGGATGAGAATTGATTCTTTAAGGACTTTTTTTTGGTTTTGTTTTTTTGAGACAGGGTTTCTCCGTGTAGCTTTGGAGTCTGTCCTGGCACTTGCACTGTAGACCAGGCTGGCCTGGAACTCACAGAGATCTGCCTGCCTCTGTCTCCAGAGTGCTGGGATTAAAGGCGTGTGCCACCAACCCTGGCTCTTTAAGGACACTTTGCTGTATTTGTAACTTGCCACTGTCATCTGGAGATCTGCCACTAAACCTGTGTGATCCCAGGGACAGAAGAAAGGCCAGTGACCCAGCTTGTCTGAAGAAACCTTGTTTCTTCCTCTTTTGATTTCTTATGCAGATGGCCCGCCGAGAGATGCTAGAATTTGCCGGACTCTGGCTTGTGTGGATGACTCTCCTGGTTCATGTTTTTATTTCTTTTTCCAGTAGTAGAGAGACTTCTGGGAACAATCCGAAGCACGTGAAGAGAAAATGAGGAGTTACTAATAAGATTAAATTAAACTTAAGTGGATTTTTTTGCAGCGTGTGAGGAACAGTAGCAAGCAGCATTGAGATGAGCAGACACAAGCTAAGACCTTGTGGTATTTGCAATCTGTTTAAAGAGGAGCTGAGGAGTAAAACTACAACGAAATATACACGAGTTCATGCCAAATATGGTAAACTCCATATGAAAGGAAGAGGCAAAGTGTTGTGGGGCTGGAAAGCAGGGGCTTTTTTCCCACATCCCTGGGGAGATGGGCCATACAAGAGATACTTGTATGTCTTTGCTCTAGGCCAGTGGTTCTTAACCATATCTCATATATATATATATATATATATATATATATATATATACATATACATGTATATATTCTGCATGTTAGATATTTACATTTTAATTCATAGCAGTAGCAAAACTTACAGTTATGAAGTAACAATGAAATAATTTTGTGGTGGGGGGGTCACTACAACATGAGGAACCATTGCAGCATTAGGAAGGTTGAGACCCACCGCTCTAGGCTCTGACATGGATGTACACCGTTCTCTTGGCGTCTCACCTTCTCAAGACTAGTTACATAATTTATAGGGCTCAGTTCTTGGATTAAACCCGGGCCTAATACATGCTAGGTGTTCTACCAATGAGCTTTATCCCTAACCCAAGAGTCTAGCTCAAAATAAAAATTCAGGATCTACTGTATAAAAATAAAAAGCTCCAAGAGAGGTGATCACAGCATTAAAGTGTGGGCTATTTCTCAGTGTAGGCTGCTTGCTCTTAGTGTGAGATTGACCCATGCTCTGGTCAGGGTTTCTATTGCTGTGATGAAACACCATGACTAAAAGTAATTTGGGGAGGAAAGTTTAATTTGGCTTACATTTCCACAGCATTGTGCATCATCAAAGGAAGTCAGGGCAGGAACCCAAGCAGGGCAGGAACCTGAAGGCAGGAGCTGACGCAGAGGCCATGGAGAGGTGCTGCTTATTGGCTAACTCATCATGGTTTTCTCAGTCTGCTCTCTTGTAGAACCCAGGATCACCAGCCCAGTGGTGGCACTACCCAGGTGGGTTGGACCTTTCCCATCAATCATTAATTAGGAAAAATGCCCTACAGTCCAATTGAGGCACTGCTCAATTGAGGTTCCCTTATTTTTGATGACTTTAGCATGTGTCAAGTTGACATAAAACTATTCAGCACAGCCTACATGAACTTGACTGGATATCTGCTTCCTTGAGCCTCACCTTGGGGCAGCAGGGAGACAGGTCTCATTCTTGCCTCACATATGTAGCGCCAGGCCTGCCTCCCAGATGAATCAGTGAATGGCTGGAGATAGGGTGAGCTGGTATAATTAAACCTAATGATCTCTCAGGTGCCTTGATTATGAACTATTATTAGACCACACTTGTGGATCTGCTCTTTCAGACAGGGTCTCAGTTTTCCAAGTGCTGGTTTCACGGGAGTGAACTGCTCCACTCAGGTCTTTATGGGAGAGATATCTGAGGTATGTTTGAGGTAGAAGGTTTTGCTTTCTCTGTTTCTCCCAGTTGCCACCCTCCTGTCCTTCCCAGATTTTTCTGTTTCTCTTAGACACCCCATTTTATGCTTTCCAGTGAGAAATGGGACAGTTGCTAAGTCACTAAGGGGTGACTTCAAGACTTCAGCATCACTGTAGGTCCCTTGAGTTTATTTCTTACTTCCAGGAATGGCCTTGACTAGACTTCAAATTTCCCTGAACACAGTCTGGCATTTCATTTTAAAATTATTTTTTTATTTGTACTGAACAATTTGATAGATCTTTATAAATGAAAAAAATCAGAAAACCAAAAATGAACAAAAGTACATAATTCCAGAGGAAAACTTTGAATGGGGTTTTTCAATCAACTTTCCCATTCAATAATATAAGCATCTTTGAGTGTTGCTATGTCAACAGCTGGGCATGGTGGCACATTCTGTAGTGCCTGTCAATCAGAAGGCTGAGGCAGAAAGAACATTTTAGCTCAGGAGTTCAAAGACAGCTAGGGAAAGAAAGAGGGAGATCTGATATTTTTTTTTAAAAAAAAGATTTGTTCATTTTATGTGTATAGATATTTTTTCTGCATGTAGGTCCATGTACCACATGTATGCCTGGTGCCGCTGGAGGTCAGAAAAGGGCATTGGATTCACTGTGACTGGAGTTACTGATGGCTGTGAGCCACCATGTGTGTGCTAGAAACTGAACCCAGGTTCTCTGCAAAAGTAGTAAGTGCTCTGAACTGCTAAGCCAACTCCCCCAGCCCTTGATTTTTTTTTAATAACCAAAAATACTTCCCCATTTTTCATAGCTACCTGGAACTCTGTTAAATGGTTGTATTGTTATTTTCTTAACCAATCCACCCAAACTGAACATTTGAATTGTTATGACTATTTTTCTCCTATTCTAAATCCTGTTACTTGAATTTGGTAGGTAGCTAGACTCTCTCTGCCTTTCATTTCCTACCTCCCCAGGTTTGTTGCTTGGTATTTACCAGTGCACATAAAGCTCTTAGCACAAGTCCAGCAGTGCACAGCAGACCAGACAGGCAAATAAATACTGTTCTATTGTTTTACAGACCAGAGAACTGTTTGTCCAGACTGTGATATAAGTTAACAGACAACACAGTTCAGGACAGCAGGTGCTCAGCAAGGACTTGTCACTATTCCCTGATCTCAGAACCTTCAGAGATGGGGATCCCCTCGCCTGTGTAGTCATCAAGGCCTACCCTTACCCCACCACACAGCCTGCTAACTGAGAACATGCTTGGGCTGAAGATTCTTGCCAAAGGCAGCTGAAAAGAATTAGTTGTGCTCAGCCTGAAGGGTTGGAAAGTTTCACATCAACTTGACACAAGCTAAAGTCATGTGAGAGAGGGAATTTCAATTAAGAGAATACCTCCATAATATGGGGCCATAGG
Source organism: Ondatra zibethicus (assembly GCA_004026605.1). Classification (NCBI taxonomy): domain Eukaryota; kingdom Metazoa; phylum Chordata; class Mammalia; order Rodentia; family Cricetidae; genus Ondatra; species Ondatra zibethicus. Next base: position 128,478 of record PVIU01000614.1, read on the forward strand.
CAAGCATGTGGGGCATTTTCTTACTGATTGATGGGGAGGGCCAGCCCATTGTGGGTGGGGCCATCCTGGGCTGGTGGTCCTGGGTTCTATAAGAAAGCAGGTTGAGCAAGCCACAGGGAGCAAGCTAGTAAGCAGCCTCTGCAACAGCTCCTGCCTCTAGGTTCCTGCCCTGCTTGAGTGCCTGTCCTGAGTTATTTCAATGAGGGACTATGAAATGTAAGCCAAATAAACCTTTTCATCCCCACGTTGCTTTGATCATGGTGGTTTTTGTTGTTGTTGTTGTTGGTTTTTGTCACAGCAATATAAACCCTGACTAGGACACCTACCTTGAAGGATGTCCTTGGGATGTTGGGAAGCTGGTCATGGAAGAACCAATTTCCAGACTATTTCTTGCTGGCTCACTGAACCTGCACAACAATCTCTCCACCCCATTCCTTTCTGCTATTCTGCAGGGAACTGGAGAAGGTCATAAGACAGTAAGCATAAGGGCAATTGCACACCTGCCTGTCCTTGCCCATGCTTGTTTATTACTCTTGCTCATTTACAGATGATCTGGTTTATTTGTCCCTCCCTCAAATGTTAAGGGGAGGGTCCTTTTCAGTAACCCCCAGGGTTAATGCATTCATGCCCATTGAACCTTGAATATAGGTTGCAAGAATAAAATCTCAGTGCCAGTTAATCAGAGTGGCGCAGCCTATAATCCCAGAGGCTGAGTCAGGAGGATGGCCTGGGGTGTGTATGTGGGGGCATACCTGTAATCTTAGCATTCAGGAGGTGGAGGTAGGAAGATGAGAAGTTCAGGGTCATCCTTGGTTAGACAGTGGGTTTGAGACCACTCTAGAATACATACATGAGCATCTGTCTAAAAAAAAAAAATTAAAAAAAGAGAAATTAGTAATAGGGTCTCTCTCACAAGGCTGTGAAGATCAAACGAAAAAATAGGAAGCATTAGGCACCTGTCTGGTAGAATATAACCAGAGTGGCAGCGTCATGAACAAGATTTGATGGATCCAAATGTCTTACATATGTTAACCGTGTGAATAATTACATTCCACCAAAGGGGAACTATTGTGCCATTTTACAGATCGTCAAAAGGGTACAGGGTTTAAGAATTTATATATAGCCAGGACACACTGGCTGCTGGTTTATGCTTACTGTTCCTTTCAAGCTCCTTGTGGGCGAACCCTTAGAGAGGCCACAGGATCGACCGGGAGTCAGGACGCACTCGCGTCCAGCCCAGGGCTGAAAGGGTTAGCGGGTGCGCGCGCGCGTTCCCCGCGGGTATCCGCGGGCGCGCGCCCCGCTCCCCGCTCCCAGGGACGCAGACTTGGCGGCGGGCTCTTCCTCGCCTCCTCATTGGTGCACACGCCCCTTCCTGTCACGGCCGGCCAGGCCCCGCCCCCTGGGCGCTGCCGGAGTGGACGGTTCCAGGGCATGCTAATGAGGGGCTGGCCGCCGCCGCCCATTGGCCGGCCGCGGAGTGTCGGTGAAGTCAGCTCCGAGTAGCAGAAAAACAGAGCGGGGCTGACTGCAGCGTGGAGCGCGAGCCGAGCTGGACGCGCGCAGCCCTCGCCGGAGACCCGCGAGGTAAGCGGGCGGCGGCTGCGCTCTCCGGAGGTGGCTCCCGGGCGGGCGCTGCGGGCCCCCGGAGCGGCGCCTTTGTTCCGCGCGCGCGGAGGAGGTGCTTTTAAAGGGCCAGCTGTTAGAGGGACCTGGGGGGCCCCCTCCCCCAGAGCATCCCGGGTGGCCACCGGGGACCTCCGCCGAGCCGTGCCTTCAGGCTGCTCCATGTGTCCCCCCCATCCCCCTTCACCCCTTCAAGGAAAGTTGCTAGGACGCAGGGAGCTTAGGGGATTCCAGATTTCTTTATGCCTTTTCGGTTTGGGTAGGTGGAGGTAAGTGCGATCATGGCCTCTGATAGGAGGGAATGTCCGCCCGCTTCGGGCTGGCTGCAGTGTGGGTGGATGGAGACAGGAGATCTCGGGTGGGTTTGTGCTGGAAAGTGAAACTACCGAGGGTCTCCTCTGCGGCGGCCAGAGGAGGAAGGAGGGAGCGAGCGGCGGGATGGAGGCATCTCAGGTGTGTTCATTCATCAGCACCACCGCCCCCCCCCCGCGCCCCATCTCCAAAGCCGAGGGCGGCGGGATGGGCGCAAGGACTACGAGGCTGGCCCAGACCCGCCTGTACCCGCATGTGGTGGTGGGTGTGTGCCCGGGGATAAGGTACTTCAACTCACCGCCCAGGCCCCTTCATCCTTCCAGTGGATGACAGCTTCTCTCTCGCTAGGCAACCCATTGCCAAAGGGACAGAAAGCTACTCCATTCTCTTATTTCCCGGGCAGTCCCTCCCGTCTTTTCAGCGTGGTTTCCCTGATAAGCGGTAGTGACATTCAAGATAGAAGGAAAAAGAGGCTTAAAGTCATTATGGTCCTTTGAAGGGTGATGTGCTGTCGAATTCTGTATCCCGATGCCTCTGCTTGTCGTACTACGGCTTTGAAATTCATCAGAGCATGCTTTTTTTTCGGGCAGACAGAATTTATTATGCATTGCTACATAAAAGCAGAAGGGATTCCTCTGAGCGGGCTCATTTCATCCAGTCCGAGGGTTTTCCCGGCATGTTCTGGATGAGCCTTTAGATTTTTGTTTGAATCGCTGAGCTCTGGGATGCCCTTGTTGTCACCGGGCCAGCCTACTGAAATGGTTCAAATTGATTTCACTGTCAGTAGATGGGAGGTCCATCTAGAGACAGCATAGAACCTGGCTGGCCTGTTAGGCCTCTGACTACTTCTCCCCACCCTTCAGCCCCCCCCCCCCATACTGGTGTGCCCTTTTCCTTCTTAGGTGAAGGCCAGGAATGGCTTGTCTGACCACATGCTTCTTTGATTTTTGAATGCCTCTGTTTAGATTTGAGTGTGTGTTTTTGGTTGGAAAGATAGCTTGGTGGTGACTGAAGGGTGAATTAAAAGTGGGGTGGACAGCAGAAGTGAACAGCAGTGTCAATGACAGATTTCTGTAGCTTCAGCCTTTGGTGAGTGAGGTGTGTGTGTGTGTGTGTGTGTGTGTGTGTGTGTGTGTGTGTGTGTCTTGACTGTGAGGGGGAGGGGTGGAGAAGAAAGATACTGCCAACAGTTTTCTGCCCCACCCTCCTGCTACTGCCTTAAATAACTTCATGCCAGCCCTACCCTGTGGTCTCCTTCTTGAGCCTGAAGGGAAATGGTGGTCTTTTGGGCCACTCTTCCTGAGGGCATCTTTGGAGGTTAGGGAAGGGTTAGTTCTTAGGAGGGTGTCAAAGATGGTATATTTCTCAGCTTGAGACCCTGTGATAACTGTCTGGTGACTTCTCTACGGGCAATTAGTAACTGAAATAAAGTGCTTTTGACCCTGTGGGGTGAAGAACCACCACCCTCATCTGTGGAACCCCCTGTCCCCTGTCCCCTTTGTTGTCTCTGTCTTCCTCTTACCTGCTTTTATTTGTATAGTGATAGAGTTTCTGTAAACTTTTTGAAGAGATTGGGATTATTGGGATGGAGTTGGAATTATGGCAAAGAAGAAAAGAAAATTGCTTCTTCCTGGCAGAACAAAGACCTGTTCAGCTTTTCTTTTTCTTCTCCGAAATAGAGTGGGGCGCAGATAGCAGAGTGTGGAAGGATAGGGCCCAGAGAAGAGAGCTTTGTCTGTGTGGTCACCCCATCTCTACTCTCTCTGGACTGTTCTCTGGCTGTGGAAGCAGAGAGCACCCACTGGCAATTTAGGATTTAACTACTCTGCCATGGAAGAAGGAATGGATGACCCAAAGAAGAAGAATAAGACGAAAAAAAAAAAGAGAGAGCGTGGACCAGAAACAGCACAACCAGCTTTGGCTCTGGCCAGCACCCTCTGGGCCTTGGATTTGTGCTTTATTCTGTGTTCTTGGGAAAGTGGGCGGCGTTAGAGCAATGACTTTTTAGGGCTCCCCATAGCACTACGTAATTTAAATTCACAAGTACATTTTGTGATGGCGATTTTAGATCCTTTCTTGTTTGCTGGTTGGATGTTAAATTCTCAGAATTTAGCAAGAGGACTAAAAAAGCACTTTGAAGCTTGGGCCTCTGTTGGATTCAGACTACCTTTTTCTTGATTGGTATGATTCATGTGGTTTTAGAGTACGTAAATAATTCAGAATGATCCCAAGTGAGAGACACAGGCCGCAGAGTGAGTTGGTGTGTGGGGGAGGGTAGGATGGGACGACAGATTGCCGAGGAAAGGGCGTTTCTGTAATTCATTCTCTCCCCATCTATGTTTTATTTATGATTGCACAGGTGAACATTTAAATGTTGGGAACATGGGGAGGGGACCTCCCCCTATGATTGCTCCATTCAGCAGCCTTCACTGAGGAGTAAGCATTGGGAGGTTTGACCGTTTGCCTGAGGTCACCACTAGCAAGATGCAGATGGGGATGTGAGTCTGGGTCTCATGCTCTGGAGGGAAACTCTCCCTTTTGTGAGAGGAACCTAAGAAGGGAGGGAGAAGATTGAGGAGGAAGAGGAAATGAGATGAAGAGGAAAGACATAGTGGCAGCCTTTGGAGCCAAGAGTAGAGCATTCCTGTGTCCTTGAAGTAGAGAGTGAAGTAAGGAACAGAGCCCCTTTGCTTAGCTGTGTGTGTGTGTGTGTGTGCATATGCATGTATGTGTGTGTGTATGTATGTATGTGTGTGTATGTATATGTGTGAATGTGTGTATATGTATGTATGTGTGTGTGTGGTACTGAGGAGGTATTGAATACTGATCTTGCCTTAGACTCTCCCTGCTTACTCTTTGATTGTAGAATGAGTTTGAAGCTGCTTGGTTCAGAGCCTAGCAAGACCTTTAGCCAGAGCAGGCAGAATGTAAACATGCTGAGAGTCAGGTGTGCTGCTGGTGGTGCTGGGGAGAGCTGAACTTGGGTCCAGTTCTGCTGAAATTCCAGTTTCTTTTTGATGTGTGTGTGTTTTCTTTCAGCACAAAACTGAAGTTTTCCAGGGAATGAATCTCTTTTTAACGCAGGCAGCATTTTTTTCCTCTGGCTTCCATACATTTTATGAGAGAGAGCATTTCATGTACTGCCTTTTCAGAGGAGCGACTTGGATACAACTGAGCTCCTGACTTATGGCTCATCTTAGGGAGGTGGGAAGGCTCTGGCCTGCGACCTTTGCTGTGCTAAGCATCATAGTGCTCCAGTGAGCAATTAAAGGGCTGTGAGCAGTGGATAACCAGAGCATTAACCATTTGAAGGCAAGGATAAAAGATGGTAATACTTTGAAGTCTGTGGTCCAAGCCACCAGCCATGATGAGCAGGTCTTCCTGTGGCCAGCTCTCAGGCGCTAGGAAATCTTCCCGCGGCTTCTTCAGTCACTCCTGCTTCAGGCACGTTGTGAGACCCTGTATCTTGTTGCTTTCCAGGCTTTTTTTTTCTGCATCTCCTTCCTCCATCCTTTTCCTTTTTCTCCCTTCCTGTTGTGTCCTTCTCCCTGCTCTCTTCCCTCATCCTGTTAGTAATATATCTTTGTAGTGTGTTTTAATGTATTATTGTCTCATTAAAATTTCATGTTCTTTGTTCTTAATTTAAAAGCAGTTTAGTCTTTTGGAATGTATATGTATTTTACACACAAAACAAAAAGCAAACCTAATTAAACTGCTTTTTATTTCTGTGTGGCCTTCCATTGATTTTCCTCTCCCTCTTCTTGTCTGTGGTCAGTAGTGGCTCTTTCTAGAAAAAAAAATTTCCCCAAGGTCTCTGTCATGTGGTTATTGTTTTAAAAACAAAACTAGCTATAACAGTAGAAAAGTTTCCACCCTTATATTGTGAGCCACCAGGGACACCATATCCCAAGAGATGTATCCTGTTTCTTGACTTCCTTCAATGGTGGAATTATCATTAATGTATTTTATAAGAAGGCTTAGACTGGACGGGTGCTGATGGTGGATATGAGTCTGGTAATGCTTAGGGGTAGGAAGCTGGCAGGCTACTGCCAAGAGAGTCCATCCAGGGAAAATTTAGTCTGGTGGTTTTTGGTTTCCCAGGCTACACCAACCCTACTGGATGCAGAGCCCTTTAGAAAAGAATAAGATACTATCACCTTTCCCATGAATGTTGGGTTGAACTCAGGAATATCCTGTGCCCAACTTGGGCAAAGCCACACACCAGCAGGTTGGTGGGAAATTCTGATGTTGTGATGGAAGTGTGTTGGTGAGCATCATAATATCCTTCTGTAAGACTGAGTCTTTTAAACATTTCATTTATTTTATTATATGTGTATCTCTGTGTGTGTGTCTGTGTGCATGTATGTACATGTGTCTGCAGATACCCTTGGAGGCCAGGAGAGGGCGTCAGATCTCTGGGAGCTGGAGTTCTAGGCAGTTGTGAGTCATCTGACATGGGTGCTGGGAATTGAACTCAGGTCCTCTGCAAGACTGAGAAGCTCTCTTAACTACTGAGTCATCTCTCCAGCCCCAAAATTGAGTCTTGGGGCTCAGTTGTCAGGCACTTCAGTATCTAAAGGGATCTTCAAAAGCAAGAAAGTACCTTGAAGTCTCCAGTTTTTCTATTAGAAATCTGCTTGAACTTTGTGTTCAACTCTATAACATCTGTGCCGTTTTTAGTGTAAACATATTTAAATTGCTTTGCTGTTGAATACAACTGATGGACCAGGATAATGCTGTGTTTATCTTGAGCTCGTTCCAAGTGCTCACAGTAGTCTGTAACCCAGCTGGAGAAGCCGGGAGTAGGGCAGACTGCAAACCTGTTGGTGTTGAGAACTACCCTCCAGCCTTACCTGCTGGTTCTTCTACATCCTCAATGCCAGACTCTTCTCATGCTAAGATTTGTTCCCTCACCAGTGGCCTTTGTGTTTCTTTGTAGTGCCTCCTACTTCTGACTCCTTCATTCTGAGAGACATGCATTTCTTTCTCTGTTCTTCTGATTCTGTTATTCTTGCTGGCTTCCTGATCTTCTTCTCCTATATTGTGAATTCTGGAAAGAGAGGGGAGTTTGTATCTAAGCATTTTACACACACACACACACACACACACACACACACACACACACACACACACTATAGTATTAACTACAAGAAACATGTGAAGGTTTATAAAGAAGACAGTATCATCCTGGTAACCCATCCCCTAGAGTCAGCCTCTGAGTAGGCTTTTCCTTTGCTGCAGGAACAAAGCCCCATAAACTCAGTGATGTTCAGCAACCCAGGCTTATGTTAGCTTCTTTTAGGAATCTGAGAAGGTCTCACAGGGTTAAAATCACGGTGCTAGCAGGACTGTGCTTACTGTGAGAAGAGCCTGTTTGCCCACTGATGCCATCTTTCAGAAGCTGCTGCATTTTCTACTCAAGCCTGTCTTCCTCGTCTTCAAAGCCAGTGTCTTAGGATTTCTGTTGCTGCAATGAAACACCATGACCAAAAAGTCAGTTGGGGAGGAAAGGCTTTATTTGCCTTGTATTTCCTCATTGTTCATCACTGAAGGAAGTCAGGACAGGAACTCAAACAGGGCAGGAACCTGGAAGCCAAAGCTGATGCAGAGGCCCTGGAGGGGTGCTGCTTACTGGCTTGCTCCCCATGGTTTGCTCAGCCTACTTTCTTTTTTCTTTTTATTTATTTTTATTTATTTATTTATTTTTTAAATTTTTTTTTTCAGCCTACTTTCTTATAGAGCTCAGGACCACCAGCCTAGGGATGGTCCCAACCACAATGGGCTGGGTCCTCCACATCAATCACTAATTAAGACAATGCCCTACAGACTTAACTACAGCCTGATCTTATGGAGGGATTTTTGTTCTTTCTTTTTCGAGATAAGAGTTTTTCTGTGTATTGCTGACTGTTGTAGAACTTACTCTGTAGACCAAACTGGCCTTGAACTCAGGGATGTGCCTACCTCTGCCTCCTGAGAGTGCTGGAGTTAAATATGTGCACCCATACTGCCTTGGAGAGATTTTCTTAATTGAGTTTCCCTTTTCTCAGATGACTTTGCTCATGTCAAGTTGACATAAAACTAGCCAGCCCAGCCAGTGCCAGTGATGTCTGAGCCATTCTGTCACAGCTTGGCTCTGATGGGTCCTGTCTCATTGCTGTCTGTTTCCCTCTCTGCCTTTAAGGAGCTTCATAATTATTGTGGGCTGCCTGGATAATCTAGGACAGTCTCCCATTTTAGCACCAGTTGGTTACAAATTTCTTCTTTCCCTTTATCATCCCTGTCGTCCCACCCCCCACTCCATGTTAGTTTGTGTGTATGCACATGTGTTCAGGTGCCTACAGGAGCCAGAAGAGGGTGTTGGATCCCCTGGAATAACTGTCTGATATGGGTGCTGTGGACGGAACTTTGGTTATTTTGAAAGATCAGTAAGTATGCTTAACTGGCAAGCCATCCCTCCAGCCCCCTAATTACCAGTCTTGATCCCATTTGCAGCCTCCGTTCCCCTTTGCCACATAACTAAACATATTCCTAGTATAGGAGCTTAGGATCTGGACACCTTTGAGGGGCAATTAGTTTTTCCATGATAGTTACTTTATACCCTTTATTATTTTTCCTGATACTGTTTAACTCTCCTGATGATATTTCTACCCAGCCTTTCTTTTCCATCTTTTCAATATGGCAGCAGCATAGGTTTTAGTTACATTGGTACTTAATACTTGTATTGTTTTGACTGAGCAAACAGTGTTTATGGTTGAGCCTTATAATATACTTTAATTGCACTATCTTATGTAATTTACTGACTTAATGGCCTTACCTCTTCAAGTTAGTTTTTTTAACCCCCAAAGTCTTACACAGCAGTTTTAAAACATCTATGTGTTCTCATGTGTTGGTTTTTATTCTGTCACACACCCCCACCAGCCTTCCTTCCGAGAGCCCATCGCCCTTCTCCACTGTTCTTCATTGCTGACCTGTAGGCCTGGGGCCTGACTCCTGCTTGGGTTGCTATCTCTGTTTGACCTTTGGCTTGTTCCTCCAGAAGTTTCTGAAAGAGCGTTTGCGGGAACCGATTCCCTTCAAACTTGCATACACTACATAGTCTTAATTCTTTTCTAGTACTTGATTGGTGGTTTGGCTTATCTAAAATTTTTGGTTGAAAGACATTTTCTATTACAGTTTTATTTATTTTTCTTTTTTCTTTTTCTTTTTTAAATACTAGTCTTTGGCTGGCCTGGAACTCACTATGTTGACCTAGCTGGCCTTGAACTCACAGGGATCTGCCTGCCTCTGCCCCCCACCCCCCACTCCACCAGTGCTGGGGTTAAAGGTGTGTTCCGCCACATCCTGACACCTCCATTGTAGAATTAAAGGGTGCCAATATTGAGGCTGAAAATTAGTATACCATCTTAATTTTGATTATTATGGGGAACTTATTAATATTTTGGATGTTTTCTCATTTCCTGTATTTGGAACTTCCTTGTTTTAAATATTATTGGTCTAGGCCAGGTATGATAGCACATGCTTATAATCTCAACACTTGAAAGGCCTGGGGATCAGGAGTGCAAGGCCATCTTCAGATACATAATGAGCTCCAGGCACTCTTGAACTAGAGAAGCCCAGGCTCAGATCCATGGGGAAGATAGGAAGCTGCACGTTAGTATGCTATTTTGGTGAAGGCTTACATCCTTCAAAGTCTGAAAATTTTCCTATATATGAATATTCAGTTTTCTTTTTTTTTATTTTCCTGTATTTTGTCTTTGGAAGTCCTGTTAGTAGACTTCCTGGATTAAGTTCATAATTTAAAAAGCTTCAATTTCTCATTTTCTTTTTTATTACTTTTATATTTTGAGGAGTATCTGTATCTTCAACTCTTTTCAGTTCTTAAATATCTATATTCATGTTTTTTACATGACATGTGTACATGTTTTATTTCCTAAGACTGCCTTAGTTCTTGTAACATTCCCCCTCCTTTTTCCCTTCCCCTTCTTCCCCCTCCCTTCCCTCCATGTTCTAGGCTGGACTTGAACTCCAGATCCGCCAGCCTGTCTCCTTGCTAGCATTACAGATGTTATTCAAATGTCTGGCTTCTTTATTTTTACTTTTGATTGCTTTCGGAAAATTTCTGCTGATCTTTGCAACGTCTTTGTTTCCTCCAAGTCCCCGTTTCTGCTTCTTTTGGTTGCAGTGTTTCCCACTGGAGCCATCTTTCCGTGTTTGCTGATCCTTGCTTGTTCATTTATATTTTAAGGATGGACAGGCATCTGTTGACCAGGCATCTGTTGGACATAGAGGGACATGTTAATTTCCTTGTGGGGTCACCCCTCAGAGAATCTTTTTATTTGTTTCCACAAATAACCTAGGTAGCAATAGATATTTCTGGGGCTTTCCTACTGAAGGTTTATGTGGAGAGGGTTCAGCCTGCTCTCTCTCTCTCTGGTGTGTGTGTGTGTGTGTGTGTGTGTGTGTGTGTGTGTCAGGTGGAGTGGGCTATAGTTATCTTGTTTGCTCTGATGGCTTTCACTCAATGGCACAGTTTTCTAAGAGATGCCTCCCTTTGCTGGGTTTGAGTCCTCTGCTGACTGACAGTACCACCCGAGTAGCTTCAAGAAAGGAACCCTGATTGTTCCTTGTATGTACTTTCAGAAATTAAGCTTTGTTCCCTAGCCCTATCTTACTTCTACCCGTCCAGTCACTAATGCCCCTGGTTCCCCAGCACTCCTCAGGTTCTCTGCCAGGGGCTGGCCACTTGTTTAGTGGTTCCTTTCCCAGCTGGCACTTAGAGTAGACAAAGCTGATCCCAAGTCAGCTGCTGCATAGTGATCAACTATGTCTCCCTAGGTTCTGCTGGTATATCTTGGGTGGTGCCGTTATTTTCTTTTCATTAAGAAACAAGCTTCTCTTTTGTTCTTTTAGTGGTATTTGAGGAGAAGATAGAGGACAAAATGTTCGGCTTTTTTATTTTATCAGAAATTTATTTAATCTCTTTAGCCAAGCTGTTAAACTTATGCTGCCTGATACTGAGTATATGCCCAAGAGATACCCACCCTACACACACCTTTGTGGTGCTCTGAACCAAGGACTTCGGGTATGCTAGCAAGTGCTCTTCCAGTCTGATGGAACCCCAGGCCTGAGATGGTTGCTAAACAATTGAATACATTTTTTTTAGACAGTAGGCATTAGACTTCCAGACAGACTCAAAGATGCAATTTTACAAAAATAAATCATGGTTTATTTTGCAATAGACGTAATCACAGGCAGCAGATATTGCCTGTTCTCACATGATATAGAAAGAAAAGTACCATGAAACACGGTCGTGGAATGTTGGCGTCATGAATGGTGAGGCTTAGGAGCTGTATTTTGCCTACCTTGAGAATCTATTAACCTATCTGGGTCTCAGTCGACTCATCCCACTTGGTCAGGTGTTGGCTCAGTTCTCAGTGCTGAGGAGCTGCTGTGTGCAAAGCCTGTGTGCTGGATAGTTTGACACCTGCTTGACATAAGCTAAAGTTATCTGAGACGGGGGCATTAAGAAAATGCCTTCAGGCCAGGCGGTGGTGGCGCACACCTTTAATCCTAGCACTTGGGAGGCAGAGACAGACAGATCTCTGTGAGTTCAGGAATCCTGGTCTACAAGGTGAGTTCCTGGGCAGCCAAAGCCCTGTGTTGTGGCAGGGGGAGACAGGGAAGGGTGGGGGAAGCGGTAGAAAAGAAAAGAAAATGCCTCTTAAGATCAGGCTGTAGTCAGTCCTGCAGGGCATTTTCTTAATTAGTGATTCATGGGGGAGGGAACCACCCATTGTGGGTGGTTCTATCCTTAGGCTGGTGGTCCTGGGTTCCATAAGAAAGCAGGCTGAGCAAGACATGACGAGCAAGCCAGTAAGCAGCACTTCTTTATGGCCTGTGCACTCTGCATCTCCTGCCTCCAGATTCCTGCCCTGTTTGAATTCTTGCTCCAACTTCTTTCAGTGATGGGCTGTGATGGGGAAGTGTAAGTCAAGCAAACCCCTTCCTCCCCAGCTTGTCTTATGGTCATGGTGTTTCATCACAGCAGTAGAATCCTAAACTAAGACAGCACGGTGTTAGGATTCTTCCAGAGGTCACTGCTTGGGCAGCCATGTAGTGTTTTGCATGTTCATCTCTTGTGGTATAACATTAGCTGTATGTCTTTCTCTAAAGCTTAACTCCATGTCTTATAGAGCAAGTCCTTCATATATCTTAGCTCTTACTCTTTCTAGACTGTGGCTGCCTTGTAGGAAGGTTTTCTAGTCATCTTTTCATCTTTGGTGTCTTCCACAGTCCTTGGCACATGGGAGATTTAGAGTAACTTGATTTTTCCACCAAGGGTTCTTGAGAGAATATGAAAATAACAAGTCTGTCTGCCAGAATCTACAGAGTTTTCTCAGAGAAAAGGTCTCCATGTTGGGGTCCTGCTGCTCATTTCCTGGCCACTCATGCTGCTGAGAAGTTCAGATGCACTGATACTAAGGTCAGTGGAGATAGCGGTTCAGGATGGCAGCCCTGACCTTAGAGGACTCTAGCCTCTAGAGTTGTAGTCATGGACTTGTTCAATAAGCCCCACATTATTATCATGTAAGATGGATGTCATCTTAACTATGACAATGAATTACATATATAGATTAGATATAGATAGAGATTACATATAGATAAGTGTTTAAAAACACTTAAGGGCTTTTTTATAACTACTTTGGCTTTCCTAGACCTTTGAGCTATGTGCCAGGATTAGTAAGTGGAAGTTTGAGGGGTTGATTGGCTCCACTGAAGACCTTTCATGGTGTGGGTGGTTCCCTGACAGATTGCCTGGGGAGACCTGAGGCACCTTTTCAGAAAACGCTCTCCTCCTACTGACAGGAATGCTGGAGAATCAATACCTGTAAGGGAGATGAAATATTATTGAAGCACCTGGAAAGAGCTTTGCTTTTTATTTGCTCAGTGGATAGTTTTGAGCGCCAGGGAATGAATGTACTGGGTTCTAGGAATATAGTGGTGAAAGGGAAATGACACCTGCTCTCCTGGCACTTACAGGCTAGAGTCCAGTTGTCCAGAGTGGTAGCCACTAGCTTTTTGTGACTGTGCAAATTCATTTAAATGGACTACCTGTATAAATTGAGTTTCTCAGTCACAGGTGCTCGAGTTGAATGTTCGGTGGCTCTCTGTGCTTGGTGCCCATTCTGTGGATAGCCCAGGGCTAGAATGTTTGCCTCATTTCAGACAATTCTTTCAGGCAGACTGGATTGCAGCCCTAAGACTCGAGTTCCTCTACCATATGTCTGTGACTAGCTTGCTCTATAGTAAAGACAACAGAAGCACAGAGAGTCATTTGCTTAAGGGTACGAGGTTGAATGGACTAAGCTGGGACTAGGTCTCTCCTTGCTGAGTGTGGCTCTCTCCTTGTGGGATGCAGGGGTGGAGTGTGAGTAGGAGTGTGGACTCTGTTCCCAGGATACTTGGTTCAGGTCTTGGCTCTGCTGCTTGCTAGATCCTGCCTGAGCCCCAGAGCAACCCAGTTTCCTCAGCTATGAAAATAAGACTTCAGGGAAGAGGATTAGGTGATTCAATCATGCAAGTGTTAGGGCCTGGGCACAGTTGTCACAGTAAATACTGGTCAGAGTCATTATTGAAACAGAGTCTCATGTAGCCCAGGCTAGCCTTGAACTTCCCGATCCTCCTGTCTCCACCTCCCGGGTTATCATATTTGGTTTGATGTGGTGCTAATGTAGACTAGGCAATCATTCTTGCAGGGGAGCACCATCCTTAACCCACTGATTACTTACAGAGAATGAAACAAGGGCAGAAGTTAGAGAGTCCACAAGACTTCTCTAAATAGGAGACTGGAAAAAGAAATTGTCAGGGAAAGCTGTGTTTCTCGACCCATTCGACCTCCTGGAGCAGGGCAGAACTGGAGATTTCAAAGCCAGGTGCTACTTTGAATCCTCAAGTTGGTCACTCCTACCCTGGATCTTTTTCTGTCTAATTCTTCCTGATTTGCCCCACCTAATTCTGACCTTTCTCTTGTTCCTGCAGGTTCCTCCTTCTGTCTCTGTCCTCTGGGAAGAGTGGGGTCACATCATATGCTAGAACAGAAATATGCACCAAAGGAGTTCAGTTGACAGAAGGGACAGAAGTTGGGTCATTTAGCTGTGGGGCTTGATCTGTTCTTCAGGACTTGGTGATGTCATTCTCATGAGTGCCTCATCTTGCCAGCAGGCCTAACTAAAGTAGCACACGGAACGAAGAGAAAGTTCTGACGTTGGTCTCGGGGATGGAACTTAGTTCAGGAAGTGTCCTACAGATGGTGGGTAGTGCACAGCCGTAACCCCAGAACTGGATTGCAGTTTGAGGTTAGCTTCGGCTACATAAATATACACACACACATACACCAACAACAGCAAACACATACACACCAAAAATAAGACAACAACAACAACAATATACCCCCAACAAAAAACCAAACCTCTAATATGGTTAGGGATGTAGATGAGTTACCTAGCCCTGGCTATGAACCCCAGCACCACTGCAGTCTGATTTCATTCATTAAGCAAGTGTTGTTGAGGAGGTTAGGCAGGGCTCCACCTTCATAAGTTTATTTCCTCATTCGCACCAAGAGAGTAGGGTCCTGTCTCCCCTGGCAGGCAGCTGACAGTGCGTTTCTGGTATTGAAGGAGGATAGCTTTATTTGCTGTGACAAAGTGGAAGTGGGGGAGATTCAGGCAGGAAGGGCACTTTGGACATTCCTGAAGGATGTGGCATCATGTCTCACCCAAGTTGGGAGCATAGGGCAAGCGGTGTCCAGTGACGTAGCTGAAGCACACGTCTGTAAGTGGCTGACCCAGCACTGACCTGTGAGGATTCTCTGTGTGGAGAAGGCTACAGGCTGCCTGAGTGTTGACGCTCAGGAGCTTTAACTACTGAAAACTCAGCCTGTGACTGGCTTTATCAGTCCATTCCCATTTTTTCCTTGGGTAGGAGGTGGCCACTCTGGCTTATATGTGGCAGCTATAATGGGAATGGGTGTTTAGTAGATTCTGGAATTGCCCTTCTGCTCACAGGTCAATATGAATGGTTATTACTCATTTATATGGTACCTCATGCATTGATTATTGACAGCAGCCTGTAGGCCGACCTTTGAGCTTGGTTTCCCAGTATGAAAGGTTATACAGTACAGAATCTAAACAGTGTCTCCTATTGCCGAGAGTCTGTGTGGTACCTGTACACACGAACAGTTTCCTTCTCGGTTATACAAATAGGTGATTCATTTGCAGGTTGCACCTCTCTGCTTGGAGTGTGTCTTTAGTCAGGGCAGTGCCAGTGTTGGGTGACTGCCTCCCGTGAGCACAGGGTATTGGTCAAGGCTTGTATTTGATTTAGCAAGTAGAGTTGGAAATGGGGACATCTCCTCAGTGTGTTGTTCTTGGGGAATCTTTCCAAGACCAGTGCAGCGCAGACACTGCAGGCTCTCCTGCACTTGGCCTTGCTTCCTAGACAGTGAGCATGGCAGACCATGACTGGGGACTGGCAGGATCTTGAGGGTAGGGATGAGGTAGGGAGGGCTGCAACAGGAGCTGGGAGATCTGAATCGCTGCCCCAGTGGCCTGGTCAGTAGAGATCTGGGTAGAGAGGCTAAGGCCAGAGTAGGATCTGTGTTTAAGCAGAACAAAGAGAATAGAGGCCCTGGAGAAAGCAAAATCCCAACAGGGACTGAAATTAGAGTCGCTGGAGGAAACTGGGAGAGCCTCAGGCTTCCTCACGGCTTGGTGGTGACTGCTGGACATCAGATCGCCCAGGCCCACAAACCCTGACCAAGGCAGTGGTAGGCCTTTTTGGACCATTTCGTGTTTGCTTTGTGGAACCTGGTGCGCAAGTGAGCCAGCGCTGGCAGGTGTGAGGGGGCGAGGCCCCTTGGGGAACGGGAAATATTAGTCATCCCAGCGCACTGATAGAAGATATGTGCCTTGTCAAGACAGCTGCTGCAGGGGGCCCACGGCTGCCAGCCTGCATGGCAGTCCACGTTCTTGGTTTTATCTTTAATTATTAAAGTTCTGGGCTATTTCAATGCTCACCCGAAGCAGCATTGTGAATAATTTTCCCTTCCTCGGCTCCAGTGGAGAGGGGGTTTTGTGGCCTGTGGTTCTGGATTCTGCAGGTGGCTCTTGCAAGGAAGCCTCGAGGAGGACAGGGCACCCTTAACTGCAGGGTGCAGAGCTTGTGGGCTGCACCTGCTCTCAAATTTATTTTGAGTGAGTCTTTAATTTCGGGAATATAGCGTTTCTTTTTACCATGGGCCAGGCAGAGAGACTGCTGTTGGAATATGTAACATAGTTAACACTTCATTAACCTGCCAGGAGCCTTTTAATTGGTTGCACTTATGGCAACCTGCATAGTTTTCTGGGGTCTTTTAGGAGCTCCTGTGCTGCTCAGAAAAGATGGGGTAGGAAGTCTGTGGGTGCCCAAGAGCTTACCTGCTCTGATTTACCTTGAAGTTAGGGTTAGGGTGGGGCTGAGCCATTCCTTGAGAGGTTGGAGGTTGGGAGTGGATTATTTAAACAGCCAATGAAGGCTCCTTGGCCTCAGGTACTCTTTCCCCCTTCCCTTAGCTCCGCTCATCCTCAGACCTCACCTGAAGCATCATACGCTGGAGGGAGACCTCCTTTGACCCTGCAAACTAAGTTAACTTCCTAGCCTCTCATGGTTCTGTAGCTCTGAACGAAATGTTCTGTCTCAGCCGCTGGGTAAGGCTTGTCGGTCTGCCCATCCCACCAGACTGTTGGCTCCATGAAGAGAGTGGCAGGGCCATGTCTTGCCACCATCACACCCTCGCAAGTGTCTGGCTCACAGAAGGTGCTCTGCTCTCCGTAGTGTGTGTAGTGTAAATGAGTTCTTTTGATTGTTTGCTAAGTTTTGGGTTTTATACAAGATCCCAAGAAAACAGAGAGATGATACCACCACCACCACCACCACCACCACCACCATCAATAATAAATCAACAACCCTGCTTTCCTCAACTGACTTCTCAAGATATCCACTGAAGTACAGGGAAAAAGGAATATCGGTTGAAATTCTGTTTATTCTTTAAAAGGAATTTATGGATTTCCTATTTATAGTAGTGCAGATTTTACAATTAGCTCATAAATAAATATGCTTAAAGCTATTTAATAGGAAAGTGTGATGGAAACTTTGGTGACTATTGCTCTCAGGAAGAGGTAGGCAAATGAAGACATTTTAACGTCAATGTATGATAGGCACTGTGTTAGGCAAAGGTGACATATGGACACACAGGAAGGGGTGGGAGCTGGCCCAGCAGAAGGCATTCCCAGGAGAAGGCAGTAACTGGTATGTGCAATGGCGAGGTGGTATGGAAGGCTTAGAGTGAGAGCAAATACTATAATGAGGCTGGAGGGTGGGTGGAAGGAAGGCCTGCTAGGTGCCCTCTACTCTGGTTGGGAGTGTTTGGCAATGGGGAATACCAGATGGGAAAGGCTGGGCAGGACAGACCTGGGCTGCTTGGGAAGAAGAGAATTGTGCAGAGGTGCATTGGGAGGTCACAGCACCAGGAGTGTCTAGAATTCACAAGGGATGGCAGTGTTGGGTAGGAGGGACCATGCTGTACAAATCAATTGTGCTCAAGATCACACGGGCCCTCTCTTCATCACACGGTAGAGGAGTTGCTTTTTTCTAAGATTTTCATCAGACCACTCTGTTAAGGTCTTGTTTTTCTGTACCTAGCATAATTTTTTTAATCTTAATTTGACTTAGAACCCTTTGCTGGCCTACAACATTGCATATGAACAAGAAAGTGACATACAGTATATGTAAGTGTGCATATTTCGTATGTTTTTTACCTGTGTAATCAAGCTCACTCTTCTCTTTTTGCTTTTGTTTTTAAGCCCAGGACTTGAAGTAATTACGTAATTAGAATCCACATTGAGTGTGGCTAGATAAGGTGTAATTAAAGAAGAAAGCCTAATTTTGGAAGAATGATAAGAGGTCATTTGACTCAGTCTGGGCCCAAATCCAATCTTGGAAGAACAGTAAGAGGTCATTTGGATGTAGGGAGCTTGAGGCTACCCAGGAGCCCAGACTGGCCTGAGAGCTGGACAGATTCTGTTTCAGTTCACTGTGGAAGCCATTCAGTGGCATCCTTTTGGTACGAGGTATTATGGGAGGCCCAGCTGAGTCAGTAACAGAAGTCCTGGATTTCAGGGAGGACATGAGGGGACATGCTTGAGAACAATTAGGACATTCTAGGCAAAGAGATCAAGACAGCTGGGGTGGCGGTAGGGGTAGGGTGGGGGTTTACAGGGCAGGTGCTTTAAGTTGTTCTTTGAAAGGTAAGGATTTCAAGTGCAAGGGCAAGAAGCACTTGGCTATTTTTGGGATGAATGCCATTGCCAAGGTTGGAGCTAGATGGGACATGGCAGTGCTAACAGTGGTCATTTTGCGGTTTGGTGAGGTCATGCTTCTATGACCCTGGCAGCAGAGTGACATCAAGAGGCTGGCTGGGAGGCTGCTGGTGGGAATGCGGTGGTGCCGGGGTAGAGGAGTCGCGTAGGGACCAGGGCAGGCTTCCTTGTGAAGAGATCTCAGAGTTTTGAAGGACCAGTAAGAGAGGGGAGGGAGAGATGGTTTCAGAAGGAGAGGATGCAGTTGAAAGAGCTGGGAAAGCTGTTCTCACTGTGGCCCTGCCTCTGAATCGATGGAGAGACCTTGGATCAGTTCTTCCTTTCCGGAGCCTGGGAGAGTAGTCACTGTTAGGGTTTGGGCTTCGTTCAGATTCTCCACAGTCCTGGGCTCTTAGGCAGGGGAGGATCTGGGGTGGAGTCTTGTGGGGCCACTCCAAAGAGGTGAGAGAAGAAACCACATAGTCCTTTTCCTTGTCCTCCTGGAATGGGCAGGAGGCAGGGGAGGCACTCTGGCGATCAGGTTTGAGTCATCTTACATTTCAGGGTGCTTTTGATACTGACATAATGGGTGTGTAAGCCTCACTGTATGGCAATGTTGGAAATTAAGTACTGCGTTCTGGGGTGGAGCAGAGAAGGAGTTAATCTTCCTGAACTCACAGAAGGGAAATTGTTAGGTTAAGGACCTGCTGAACTTGCCACCTCCCTCAAGGCCAATCTTGGGAAACTCATGGCCTCAATCTTGAGAACATCTGTGCAGAAGGCTTTCTGGCATGGGAGGACTTGGGCAGAGCCTCGAAGGATGAGGAATGGAATGAAAGAGAGGAAAGACTTTTCAGAGGAAAGAATGGTTGGATCTGTACTGCAGGCCTTACTGTAGGGAGTCCAGGAAGAAGGCAGGCAGGCTATGCTTTCTGTTGGTTTGCTTGCTTGCTTTCTAGCCTAGAGAGCAGGCTGACCTCAAACTCAGAGATCCTCTGGAGTGCTGGGATTAAAGGCCCGTGCCACCATGCCCAGCATACTTTCTGAATACTCAGTGTGTATACTAGCTGTTTCAAGCGCTTTCCTGGTCTTACTTTTATAATTGTGATGGCTAATTTTGGTTGTTAGCTTGACACACTTGGGATGAAAGGGCCTCAGCTGAAGAATTACTTTTATCAGGTTGACCTCTGTTGAGCATTTTCTTAATTGCTAATTGATGTCAAGGGCCTAGCTCATGGTGGATGGTGCCACCCCAGGCAGGTGGTAGCTGAGAGCGAGCCAGGGAAATTGAAGCAGTAAGCAGCGCTCCTCCATGGTTGCTGCTTCCACTCTTGCCTCAGGATCCTGCCTTGGCTTCCCTCCATGATGGACTCTGGCGTGTAAGCCAGAGGAAGCCTTTCTTTCCCAAGCTGGATTTGGTCACGGTGTTCTATCCGAGCAACAACAAGCGAGCTAGGACAATAATCCTTTCATCATTTCTGCTTCTGTGATTATCCTGTGCCACAGATAAGGGAGGCTGTAGGATTGGAGGGAGGAACCTGTTTGTCTAGGGTCTTAATGGTATTTCATTTTATTTGGATTTCCAACTCCTGTGGCAATAAATACCTGTTATTCTGCTGACTGCCTTGGAAATGTAGGGCAAAGAGAATTACTTGCCTCTGTGACCCTCATGCCCAAGTTAAGCACTTACCTAAAACATGGCTGCAGCATTCCAGGATAGTTCAAAACCCCAGTTACCGCTGCTGGGGGCACTCAGAGCTCATCATGGCTAGACCTGGGATTTACAGCTTGGAAACTGGGACCCAAAAAGGAGAGAGGATATGATGAGGTCAGGGGAGGATGGAGATGAGAGGTGGAAGTCTGAAGATTGGTCCTTAGAGCTATTTTAAGGCTCCCTGTGGAAAGGTTTGTATTTAGACAACAATGGGAGCCTTGTCCTGAGAGTTGGTGTGGGCAAGGGTTGTCTGCAAGGTCCTCTGTGTGTTTCCTTCGCTTTAGCCTCAGACGCCTTTGAACCAGCCCGAAGGATTCCTTCAGACCAAAAGCTTTGAACAGGTGGAAAGCACCTAGGAAGAAGGGGAGAGATCAAAAGCCCCAGAAATAGAAGAGTAAACTGCAGGCTTGGCTAAGGGAAGTTTTCATTGATTGAACTCTGACTGTATAAGGCAGTCTTCCTGTGTCAATTTTGTACTTTCCACGGCTTCACCATAAAGTAGGTACTTCCCTCCTCCCCACCCCCATAGTTTTTCAGATGAAGGAACTGAAATTAAGGGATTGTGTCGTCATAGAATTTGTAGGATAGAGCCAGGCCTCCAGTCTGTGTGTGCTGGTTACTTTCCTGTCATTGGGATAAAATATCTGGGATAATAAACTTACAAGGAGGAAAGGCCTGGTTCAGCTCATAGTTCCGTGATGGTGTGGCCTTGTCAGCAAGGCCAGGGAGCACAGGATGGTGGAGGCACAGTAAGAAAGAAGCTAAATTGCTTATGGCAGCCCGAGACAGAAAGACAGTCTAGGGACCAGTAGCCCTTTCATGGACATTCCTTTGTCTCTTTCATTAGGCCCTACCTCCAAAGATTCAACTATTCCCCAGTAGCACTGCAGGCTGGGTACTAAGTCTTCAACTCATAGGCCTTTAAGATCCAAAGTATAGCCAGGCGGTGGTGGCTCACACCTTTAAACTTGGGGCAGAGGCAGCTGGATCTCTGAGCTGGAGGTCAACCTGGTCTACAGAGCTTGTTCCAGGACAGCCAGGGCCACACAGAGAAACTCCATCTCAAAAAGGGCGGGGCAGGGAGGTGGGGGGAAGAGAGAATAAAGATCGTAAGTATAGAGTGGGGCCTGCCCAATCTAATACTCCACCCACCTTTACCCCGCACTATCTGCTGGACTATGGATTGCAGTGGTTTGACCGTTTCAGGATGGGATGGCACATTTAGGGAGGTTACTGTTTCTCAGTGATTCCCACGTGGGGTAATTGCACTTTAGGGGACAATATCTGGAGACTTTTGGGTTGTTCTAGTTTTGGAGGAGCCATTGGCATGTATTTCATCGTGACTAAGCATGTTCCTGAATTTCTTACATTGTATAAGACAGCTCTCTAGAGCAGAGTTGTCTTGAGAACATGTGGAGGTCAAGAAACCCGGCCCACTGGGGGCTTGGGATTTTCAGCATGTATTGCACAGGTGAGCGGAAGGCCTGTCTGAGAAACTTTAGCTTCAAAGACTTTTGCTGTACCTGACTGGTTACGTGCAGCTTGGGCTCCTCCCTGTTCCATGGAGGCCTGGTGTGATGGTGGTAGTAGTTGGAGACTTGGAAGAAAAGTTACAGCGAGGCATGAGAGCCTGTGTTGTCTAGGGCTGCATGTGAGCTGAGCAGGTGACAGGTGGGTAGGGTTCAGTCCAGGCTGCTGAGAATTGACTACTTCTCTGTGAGTATGGAAATAACCTGGATCCAGCTAGCTGTACTTTCTTTCCTTTATTAACGTGGTGCCCTTATTACTCACCATTAGAGCTGTCTGAGAGGGCAGGGATAGTTCGGAGGTAGACTGCTTGTACAGAGTGCTTGTGCCGTGGGTTTGAGCCCCAGCACTACAAAACCAACAAACCACACTCATTTTAGACTAAGTAAGTAGGATTCTTTCATGTTAATTTTCCACTCAGTATTTGTTTATGGGGTGATCAGCATGTGTGTGGGTCTTTAATTTTATGCCTTTGTGGAGTGAGAAATATGGTTCTGGCCCATTACTCTGTCCATCTCCAGTGGTGTGCATACACACATATGTAGGCAACTCTCTCTCTCTCTCTCTCTCTCTTTCTCCTTCTCTCTCTCTCTCTCTCTCTCACACACACACACACATGAGAAAGAGAGAGAGTTTCATGAGATGTAGAAGTGTTTTGGTTTTGTTTCTCATTTGCCAGACACATAAGAAGCAATTGATGAACATTTGTTAACTTGATGCAGTAATGAGTAATTTGTATTTTGAGGGAAAGATAGAATTTAGATCTACGTAGATGGTAGAGGGGGGTATAATAGACTGACAGTAGACGGAGGCAGAAAGACGAAATGAAGTGAGCAAATGTCCAGAGATAGCAGGCCTGAGACATGCGGAGTAACTGTAGCCTGCAGTGGTGACCCTATGTTATGGTCAGGGTGCAAAAGACGGGAAGTTGGAGTGGGTCAGAAGGTGGGGAGCTTGAAGTCAGGCTCTGCTACAGTGATTGGGTCAGTTCTATAGGAGGATGGCCTCACCTAGTTTTCTGGGGGTGGTTATACCATTTCTCCCAGTGTAATTACTGACAGTGCCCCTGCCAGTTTCAAATGACCCTGTTTGGATGATAAATTTTATGGTTCAGCAGTCCATGAATAATGAAGTCTGTGAAGGTTCCACCGTAGGAGATGGTTGAGCAGGCTTAGGAAGGACAGTGGCCCTAGTACCAGCTGTGGTCTGGAAGCTGGTGATGAGATGCCCTCTAGGCTGGCAGTTCAGGCTTGAGCCTCAGGAGCTGCAGTGATATCTGGAAGGAAGGGAGTAGTTAGAAAGTGACACCATGCATAGTCTCTAAAATGGGTTCAGACAGCAACTCCAGAGAGACCTGCCTCCGGGTTGGGCAATCCAACAAGTCTTCTTTTAACTGGAAGTTGATTGATAAGAAAAAGAAATACTACCATATGCCCATTTCCTGAACAATTAAAAGTCAGAGAAGCTTCAGTCCAGTGTCTCAAACGACCTGGCAAAACCCTCAACTCTTCACTTTCTTAAGCCTGCCATTGTCCTCTGGAATTTAAAATAGGTTATGAATGTACTTGATGTCAGGCAAGATAAATCTGTGAGGAGGATTGTAGTCAATACATTTCCTTTTTAAGTAGAAACAATATAAAGAGCTTAATTCAGTCCTGAATCAATCTCACTTTGTTGTCATGATTGTGTAAAACCTGAGCTGCTCTATGTCTGTGTCACACTGTTTATACTCCCCTCTGTCCCTCCATCCTAGCAGCCCCACATGGGCTCCCAGCCTTTTTAGGCCATGTACAGCTCAGGCTGTTTTCTTGGGCCCTGCGAAGAGGTGGTGGTGCTGTGAGTGGTGGTGGTGCTGTGAGTGGTGGGTGATTTTGTTTTCTCTCTGGGGGAGCTCTTCGGGTGACCATTCAGCAGTGTTCCCAGATGAACCCTTTGTTCTGAAAAAGTTGGGAAGCTAAATTCTTAAGCTTTTCCCCGTCTAATAAAAGACTGTTACTTTTGGAATATCTGATGTGCAGAGTTTGGAAATCCGAACACTGTAAAATGCATGGATGGCAGTAGCTGTGTCTCTACTGGGTCTACTCCCCTTCTAGGCTCCGTTAGGTAGAGTGAGCATGTCCTCCATTTTTCTCCATACAATTCCAGTGTTTGTTCTTTGACCCAGCGTATAGTCAGTAACATTCTCTTTCTCAGAAGTAATTGTATTACTCAACAGATAGGCAATCCTTTTTATTAGTTTCTCATATATTCTTCCAAGATGTCTGAAGGCAGTTTCGTCCATACTGGGAAAAGGTGAGCTAACTTGCTTGTATCACTTAACAGTGTGACCTGGAAACTCCATGTCAAGACAAATGGAGTGTCCTCATTTTGCTACACTGTCTCGGAGCAGTGTTTGTCAAGACCAGCAGGCAGTTGTCTTTCCCTTAGTTCACTAATTGCTGTTGAGGGGTTATGTTTGTCTCTCTAAGAAGCAAAAGTGGGAAGTGAAATGAAGCCTCCCTCCCTCTACCCCCAGACAGGGTTTCTCTGTGTAGCCTTTGCTGTCCTGGAACTCACTCTGTAGACCAGGCTGGCCTTGAACTCACAGAGATCCACCTGCCTCTGCCTTCCAAGGGCTGGGGTGAAAGTTGTGAGCCACCAGCACCAGCTAAGATAAGATTCCTTTTTTTGAAGACAAGTGAGTTCAGTAGTAGACTTACATTGGAAGCGATTACTAGACAACAACTTTGTATGTAACGTGGTTCTAGGCACTTTGGAGGAAGTGGGGTTTAGCTGCACTTGGTCTGGCTCAGCTCCCTCAGCCCTTCAGCAAAGCTTTCTTGACTCACTGGCCACAGTTCCTTGGAATCTCCAGTCATTCATTCATTTCCTCCCTCCCTCCTTCCCTCGCCCTCCCTTGTTCTTCTCCTCCCTCCCTCATCTATCTATTTTACTAGCCAGTGTCCAGTGAGTGCTTCCCAGCGCCAAGCCCTTTGTTAGATATATACCAGTGGAGAAAACGACGTGAACTTTGCTCAGAGAAGACAGCCAAGAACAGTGCACCATGATGGCTGTGGTGATAACGTTAGACCCAGGGTGCCGAGGAAGCACAGAGCAAAGGGTGCATGGCCTCTGTGGAGTTTGGGAGGGCTAGGGAGGCTCCCTAAGATGGCACTTGCTCTTTGGTTTCTATCACATCTGCCTTATCTCTGCTGTTAGATCTATGACATTTATGTTGCCTTCAGCTCTGTTCCCTGTCCTGTCATTACAGCTCCTGCATTTAGCACTTTTTCCAGGCATTTCTTGAACCGGTTACAAAAACGTCCACATTAGTTAAATGAACCTAGAATCAAATGCGTTAGGATTGAAAAGCAGAGGTAATCTTGGCCTTCATGGTCTGTGTGGTCAACTGGCTTCCTCAAGGCTCCCTCTGAGTTAGTGCCCACCCCTCCCTTTAGCCTCTTCTTTTATCAACTCAAGAAGTCTCTGTTCTCCCTTCCACACATTAGCAATGTTGTGAGAAAACCCACTCCCTGTCATTCTGACAGCGCATAAGGGGAGCCACAGGCCCAGCCCCACTCTGGAATGAAGGAGATGGCTATGATCCCTTTGGGCTCTTCTGTCTGGTGGCCCAGCAACTCCTCCTTTCTTCTGATAACTTCAGCTTCCTTTGTAGCTTCCTGGTGCCACAGGGCTGATCATTCCAGGATAAGAAATAGCAAGTCCAGGAAATTGACCTTTTAATACAGTTAAAAAAGGCCACTGGGAGAATGGGGATGACCAGTTGTATAGCCTTGAGTTTAGCTACAGTTTTTCCATGCTGTGGACTGTGGTTAGCATGGCAAGCAGGTCCAGGTGATGTCCCCAGCTGTGGTGGCTCAGATGCAGCAGCAGTATTGGGTTGTCATGGGAAAGGCTTTTGGCCAAATGTTAGCAGCTGGTTTCCTAATTCTGTGCAGAAGCAGCCTCTGGGAGGAAGAGGTGATATTTGTTTAACAGCTCAGATTCCACGCATCTATTCTTTCCATAATAGCTTTTCACAGGAAGTAGGGAGGTGGGATGGTCTTTCTCTGGGAAGTCTGTTCTGAGTCGATGTTTCAAGTGCAGCCTGTGTGCCGGATGCTGCTCTGGAGTCTCCGTGGTCTGTGAAGTCAGTTATTGCTAAGTTTGGGGGGACAGAAGGACCCTTTGTGGTACTTATTTATCGTGTGTATCATTCCCTATTGGAATGTTAAAAACCTGCATTTTTAACATGCTTCCTAGACAATAAAGACTATATCTGGGTATTTTCAGCTTCAGGTAACAAATCCTAAGCTAGAATGACTAGCAACTGGGAAAACAATTACTTCTTAGACAAGAGGGGCTTCTTGTGGCCTGTACTATGAATTGTGCCCTTCTGACTTCAGACATAGGCTGGGCCTTGGAGTTGACCATTTCAGTGTCTGAGTGAGGGCAGCAAGTCCCAGGTCCTACCTATCTTGCCATCATTAGCGTTGAGGGCTGCAGCATTTCCAGAAACCTGTCAGGCACTTCAGACCTGAAAGCTCCAGATGGGTGCTGGCACTCTGTCAGGAGTTAGGAAGCTTCTGGAAGTACACCATACACTCTTCCCTTCTTAAATCATAGGCTGGATTTAAGTCACATGTCTTTCTTGAGCCAATTATTGTATTTGGGAAGGAATTACCCTTCTTGTCCATGGAGTGGAGAACTGGGGTGGGGTTCTGAAGCTAGATGTAGGGTGGGCTTTATTCCATGGTAAAAGAGGAGCAGTACCCTAACAAACAGAGGCTTGGTCAGGAAGGGGGAATCAGGATCCCAGGCTGGCAAGGCTCCCACCAGGACCCAGTGCACAGGTGCTGAGCACACCCAGGGACAACTGCTGTGATGTCCTGTGCCTTCAGGGTTGCTGGAAAGGTTATCTCTGCTGTGCAGCTGAGGAAATGAGGTTCACTGGGCCTTAGTGACTTGTCTCAGATAACCCACAGTATGGACGTGGGGGTTGGGAGAGAGAGGCCATTGGCTATAGGACAACAGGCATATTTAACACCTGTGATGTCGAAGCAGTCTCCTTCATTTCTTCCCCTCCATGGCTGTAATTATTCATGGCAGGAGGCAAGAATAAAATCTACCACATTTTCTCTAGCTCCAAGTTGACCGTGCCTGAAAAACGGTGACAGTGCTGTGTGTTCCTGCTTTGTAGGAGAGGTCAGCCTGCCAGCCCTTGTGCCCCATATGCTAGGTGTACATTGTTTCAAATCTGCACAGTAACCTTTTAGGTTAGATGCATCATCTGTGCTTTATGGATGGGGAAACAGACTCAGAATGGATGCGGCCAGAGGGTGTCTCACAGTTTAGGAGGCAGACTGCCTGCATCCTGGCCATGCTGCTTCTCCATGCAGTCCAAGGCTTATCAGTGGTAGCCAGCCTTGTTGTGCCCCTGAAGGAAGGCACTCAGGAAAGAAGGTTTCAGTGTCACAGGTTTCCGAAGGAGCTGAATGTCCCCCATGAGAATAATTCTCAGGGCATTAGGAAACATATCCTGAGCACAATAAACACGAGAGAGTCAGGAAATCTTGTTTCTGTATAGCAGTTAAAATGTGAAGGGAGGGGGAAAACCTTCAGAAAGGTCTGAAGGGTTGTTGGCTCTGGAAACGGAAGGTTCTGACTGAGGGCGAGCAGACAGTGCTGACTGGGTAAACTTGCGATAAATGTGGGCAGCGTGGCAGCAGCAGGCAGAGCATCTAGACACTTGCCTGTGAGCCCCGGTTCCGCTGCTCTCCTCTTAAGACAGTGCCCACATTTACAAAGCAGGGTCCAGACTGTCAGTGCAGTGGGCAGAGGGATCAGGATCAGAGCGGTGAAGGTGAAGCCAGCCACGCCATCTGCACAGAGCCTTGCAAAGCCTGCCACTGGATTGACCCTGCACTCTCCCTGGCTGGGAACTTTCCCAGAGGAACGGGCTCTCCGCATCTGGCTGAGGGCAACAGTCTGGCTTTCGCCTTTCTTTACAGTACGATCCTCTGTCTGAAATCTTCCTCCCCAGCCCTGCGTGTTTGGAATCTCTCCCTCGGCCTGAGCTCTGGGGAGTCTTGGGTGGAGACTACCACCTTGCCAGGGGACCACGGGGAGCTAGTGATGGTAACGAGCAGAGATAAGTGTCTGTGCTCGGTGTAGAGCACACAGAGAGAGTACAGGCGGTCATGGCCGGCAGAGTCCCAGAGACTCCTTTGCTAGGTGTGGAAGAGTGAGGAGGAGGGAGCTGGGCGTGGCGGGTGGCTCACAGGTGTGTAGAGGGGGCATAGATAGTGAGACTTTTCCCAAGTGCAGCAGATCCCAGTCTGATCATCCTGGCCTGGAGAGAAAATACCTCCATTTTTCAGATACGAGCAAAAGAAATACCATAATAGGCCCTGCTCCCACCACCCACTGAAACACATCCACAGATTTGTAGGGTTTTGAGTCTGTGTCTGTGGTAAGGTTCTGGATTAGTCTCTCCCTTTCAGTTTTTCTGCCCGTGTCCCATTCATTTAACACCTTCTAAGCATTGGTTGTGCAAGTGTTTCATGGCAAGCTGAGCTTGGGACTGAGGTTTCCCAGACGGAAGTCATTGCCCTTGAGGAGCTGCTCTCGTAGGTAAACAAGATGATTACAGAGGGGTGTGATAAGTGCTACCAGGCCTGTGCAGGGTCCCATGGGAGTGTGTGTGGGGGAGTGCCTGGTTGTGCCTGGTGGAGGAGGAGGTGGCATCGGAGCTGGGCTGGGTGGGAAGTGTGCCAGGTGCAGCAGTGTCTTGGAAGGCGTTCTAGGCAGAGGGAAGTAAAGCACTCATTCCTGTGGTCAAGAAGTTTATGAAGACCTGGCCTGTGATAGAGATGGCCGGCATCCAGCCGGGGCCCTGCCGGTGCTCAGCTGGGTGAATAGGAAATAGTGCGACTGGGCTGGTGACAGAGTTCTCTGGCAACAGAAGAGCTCTATTCGATTCAGGTGATGTTGACTTACCAGTCTTCCTCAGAGTGGACCCTGACATTAACGACTTATACCGTCTCCTGATACAGTGACAGAATAGTCTAGTCTGGGTGCTTTACGGAGCAAAGAGGGTTCTTTAGCTTCTAGTCCCAGACACTCAAGAACATGGCCCCCAGCATCTGCTCAGCTTAGGAGAGGCCTGCGTGGTGGGTGGTATCACAAGGGTTGGAGCATGTGAAGAAAACAGTCATGTCATGAGGCAGGAAGCGGGAGGCCAGGGAGGGGCCAGACTGGCTCCTTATAACAGCCCATTCTCTGGGGAATGACCCAACTCCAGTGAGACTTGGATTAATCCACTTCTGAGAGTGAAGTCTTCCTGACTTAATTTCCTTCAACTGGGTTCCACCTCTTGAGGGTTCTAGTTCCTCAGTACTGCCACCCCCGGATCCAAGTTTTAGTTCTTGTACTTTTGGGGGACAGTCAAATCATACTCAATCATAGCTATGTTTGGACTTAGGAGATTTGACTTGGGCAAACCATTTTACCCCTGTGGCTTTCCTCATTCATATAAGTAGCCTATTGGATCAGTTCAGTCTTTGTCAAAAGGCTAGCTAGAAACCATTTACCTTAGAACGGCAGGGACTGCTCATTGACACATAACCCTTCCCAATTGTTCCTTATTAGAAGAAATGGTTTTCATGTACAAAGTGAAAAACAGCTTTACTTAGCTGCCCAGAAACTTCCTAGTTTCTTATCCATTACTCTTAGGTTCTCCTAAGTGCCTTCAACACCTTGTGTCCTAGGTCTTACCAGTTGAGAACCATCTCCTGGGTCTTGGTTCACTCTGTTTCCATCATTCCGTGTTGTGACTTTCCTCGCTCTGTAAGTACAGATGTCTAGCTAGTAAGTTGTGATGAACCCCTTGGCATCACCTGAGTGATGGGACTCCACAGCTGTCTTTAAGCTGTGAAAGTGGTAGAGACAAGAGGCACCAAGAAGGCAAATGTTTTCTGTTTTCCTCCAGGGTCCTGCATGGGTCTCTGCTCACAGGAGGTACACAGCAAATGCCTGTTGGAAATATAGCTTTAACATTAAAATAAAATACTTTACGGTGTGTGTGTGTGTGTGTGTGTGTGTGTGTGTGTGTGTGTGTGTGTGATGTGTGCCTTTGCACATATGCACACTATGGCTTGTGGGGCTTTATGTGGGTCCTTGGCATTGAGCTCAGGTCTCCAGCTTTTGTGGCAAGTTCCTTTACCCATGGAATCATCTTCCTGGCTCAAGAATGCCTTTTTATGATATGCTAGTTAATTAGCCCGTACAAACATGGAACTTGAAGGTTGGATCAATGTGGTTTTGAATTTGCCCTTGGTTCTTTATAAGTTTGACTTTCATGGAAATAACAGTTAGATAAAGGATTAGTTACAGTATAGAACTGCGGCGGGAGAAAGGCAGATCTTGTGTGCATTTTCAGTACTTTGGTACAGCTTTTAGTTGTTTACTGTTTGCTAGTAAACAACTTGATCTGATAATCCCAAGACCTAGCTAACAGCTAGGTCTTTTGTGCTGTGAGAAACGGAGGCATAGCAGTACAGCTGGTGTAAGTTATGCCATGAAGCTATTGGTAGGTTAGTTCCCCGAGAAGCAAGTAACTTACATAGCACTTCCACTCTACTGGAGCACATGCAAACTCATTGTAGTTTTGTGAAAGTGTTAGAGGCGATGGATGTCAGTTTCCCACTGGCTTGTAGTGCATAGGTGCTTTGTGACATTTCTGTCACTTAGCTGTGTAGCCTCTCCTCGTATTTTTGGATATGTCTGTAATCCCAGCACTTGGGAAATGGAGGCAGGAGGATTAAGTTCCCTGTCATCCTCGGATCTCTTGCAGCTCAGGCTGACTTAAACTTGCTTCAGTGCTGAGGATAACTTTGAACTTCTGATCTACCTCCACCTTCAGAGTGCTGGGATTATAAATTTACCACCATGCTTGGATTTTATGTGTGGCTGAGATAAACCTAAGGCTTTTGGCATACTAGGCAAGCCCTTTACCAACTGAGTTGCATCCCTAGCCCACTAAATTCTTTAATCTGAGCTAAATTTAGCCTGTCTTCCCGTTTCTCTTGAGCACCTAGTTTCACTGTTTTTTTTAAATGTGAGTGTACACGTACGCACCCATGGGCAGGTCTGTGTGTCCCTGCATGCATGTTCCTGTCTGTTTCCTCTCATTTTATAGAGCACGTTCTCCCGCTGGACTTGCAGTGCAAGTTCATTGGCACAGTACACCTTGTAAAATGTTACATGCTAATTACCAAGTGTAGTGACAACTATTTCTTCTAGGGAGTAGTTCTTACAGTCTAGCCTGGTCCCTGGGCCAAATCATCAGTATCACCTGGTAACTTATTAGAAGTGCGGATCCTCCAGCCCCACCTAGACCAGCTGACTCAGAAACTTGGGGGGCGGGGCCCCCCAATCAGTTTTTACAAGCTCTTGGTAGGTGCTTTTGATATCTGGCCTAGTTAGAGAACTGCTGTAGGTTAGAACAGTAGCTCCCAGCCTTGTGAGCTGTCTTAGTTTGGTTTCTGTTGCCGTGATAAAGACCAGGACTAATGGAAGTCCAAGGCCCACCCCCATCCCTCCTGGCCTAGGAAGGAGTGCATTCAAAAAGACTCGGTTCTCAAAAAGTTAATACATGCAGAAGGGGGAGGGAGGAGGGGTGGGGGGTAGTGGGAGGGGACCGGGAGAAGGGGAAGAAAGGAAAAAATTTTTTTTTCATCTTTAATTATGTTCTTGAATGGAAAAAATAAAACAAAACAATGTATGGGAAAAAAATAATAAAAAAGAAAAAAAAAAAAAAAAAAAAAAAAAAAAAAAAAAAAAAAAAAAAAAAAAAAAAAAAAAAAAAAAAAAAAAAAAAAAAAGACCAGGACTAAAAGCAACTTAAGGAGGAAAAACTTTATTTTATCTTATAGCTCTCAGTCCAGCATGAAGGGAAGGCTGGGCAGGAACTGAAGCAGAAGTCAGGGAGGAACACTGCTTTACTTTCTTTTGAAATAACTTTTTAATTAAAGTATAATTACATCACTTCTCCCTCCTTTTTCTCCCCCACCCCCGCCATCCCATGCCTCTTCCATCCAACCCCTCTCCTGCCTCCCCTCACTCTCAAATTAGAGAGTCATTGTTACATCTGTTTATGTACACAGGCACCAACATAGAAATACAACTTGATGAGTCTGTTCCGGTTGGTTGTGTATATGTGGTTTCAGGGATGATCATTTCGTATTGGATAAACAGTTAGGGAGTCCATTCCTGGGAGAGGCTAATTTTCCCTCTCTTAGCAGTCATTTTTTTTTGTCTGTAGTTCTTTGTCTAGTGTTGGGAACCCCGAGAAATTTCCCCCTTCCATGTTATTGATTTTGTCCTTGGCCAGATCTTGTTTACACAGTCATTTCTAGGAGAGACAGTTTCATAGCTGACATCTTGTATTCTGGCTCTATGTCTATTTATATTGTCCTTGGTCAGGTCTTGTTTACGTAGCCATTTCTAGGAGAGAAAGTCTCGTAGCAGACAGCTTGGTATTCTGGCTCTCACAATCTTCCTACCCATCATCCACAATGTTCCCTGAGTCGTGGATGCAAGAGCTTTGCTGCAGATGTATTCATCTGGGGCTGGGCTCCAGTCTGGTGATCTCTGTATTGTGTCCGACTGTGGTATTCTCAGTTTGCTTTCTGACATACCCCAGGATCACCTGCCTGGACATGGCACTGCTCACAGTGGGCAAGGCCCTTCAATGTCAACAACCAATCAAGAAAATGCCCCACAGGCCTGCCTACCTGCCAATCTTATGGAGCTATTTCCTCATTCCTCTTCTCAGCTGACTAGCTTGTGTCAAGTTGACAAAAATTAACCAACACCTGTGCACACTGGAGTCACCAGAGTGTTGAGTTGTTAAAAGTATGTCTGATGTCACCTGAAAAGGTAACTGGGAATCTGGGGTAGTTTCTGGGCAGCACACTGATACAGACAAGTCTGTGAATGCCACCCTGACCCCAGGGCCCAGCCAGGAGGGGACAGGGTTGTAGGGTGAGGTACATGACTGTGGTGTTAACCTGCCTTGGTTTGAGTGTAGGTTCTTTCTGCTCCTGAGCCTTGACAAGAGTACTGTGACTTGGGTTCCATACCTGCATAATGAAAGGATAATGATACTTTTCCCAGGGCAGTTGTGATGTCAGTGGGATGTGGTATAGACACTTCCAGCTCTGCATTAAACCCGGCAGCAGGACTGAGTGCACTGGTGCCAGCCGTATTCACTTTCCCCTCCACAGCCACTTTTCTCCATACTATACTTTAGGTCTTCCTTCTAGGGCCAAACTTTTAGCCTCTCTTTTGGAAAAACACTCATTTATTTTATTCTTGTTTAAAAGGTGACATCCAGTTTGACAATATTTATCTGGATTATAAAGTTCTGTTTGTTGGATTTTTTCCTACAGGATTATCTGTGAAATTGAGAAAGGATGTGTGTGTGCGCGTGTGTGTGTGTGTGTGTGTGTGTGTGTGTGTATAGAAAAAAATGGGAGTAACCCAAAGTTTATCAGCATAAAACCATCACACAGTGGAGAACTGTGCAGACTCAGAAAGCGGTGAGGCCTTAGGCTCTGTGGGATTGGAACTGTATATTTTGGTACACTGTGTACCAAAAGGGAGAGGACAGATATTTGCTTGAGTATATATAGCACCTCTAAAAGGGTCCATGAGAAAGGGGTGATGTTGACTGAGGGGGTTGCATTTCAATGGTAGAGTGCTGGCCTATCATGTACAAGGCCCTGGGTTCAATCCCTAGACCATAAAAAAGGGAAAATGACACATATATGCTTATCACTCAGGAGTTACGACTCATATTTTAGCTGAGAATAGTGCTATATGACTATAGTTCTAGCACTTGAGAGGCTGATGCAGGAGGATTACTGCAAGCAGAACACCGACTTGTGCTACACAGTGAGGTCATGTCTCAAAAAGATGAGAGGAGGACAGGGAACTAGGCATCTGAGTGGAGTGGGGGAACTTATCATGAACTGTTTGGGGCCTTTTCAAGCATATGATTGGAGTCTATTAAAAATACTTTAACAAGTGTGGTGTCCTGAGCAGAGACCCCCATCTGTGACTGGATGGTGAGGGAGCTGTACTGGGTTTTGTGAGCTGCACACTGTCCTACTTTTGCTGCTGGAAGAGATTGTGTTACCTGCACTGTGGGCTCTGATGGACCTTGCCACACTGTGTTAGTCTGTGGATTTGGGGACATTGAGACTGGATCCCAGCCCATACTTGCTCAGTTGGCTTTGTGTTTGGCACACAGGCTGGACTCTCAGGATTATCTGAATCTTGACTTTGTTACCTAAAGCACTAGCTCCTCTGCCCTTTTTGTGCCACCTGAGGTCTTGATAAGTCTACCTCCTGTGTCTTTAGCCAAGTCATTGTTAAAGAGACACTGGATAGGGTGTGGCTAAGAATCAAATCCTGTGTCATGCTGCCAGCAGCCTTTTTACTTGCTGGTCATCTGGCGGACAGTGATGCCAGTGATCACCTAGTCACTCCCTAGATGTTTACAGTGTGCCAGGAGCCGGGGTAGTGCTGAGGACCAACAGAGGAAGTAAGACCACTTTCCCGCCTAAGGCAGGAGGATCAGCTCCTCACAGACACAGGCAAGCTTTCTCTTGAAGTTCAGTTCCTTGTACTCTGTTGTAAGTAGTCAGCTCTTCCACCGTAGTACCCAAGTAGCCAGAGACAACACGTCACAGAATAAAACTTCACAAAAACAGGGGAGGGGCTGGACTTTGGCCATGGTGTTCAGACTCCTGGTTGTAGGAAAACAGATGGGTGGCCCAGCCAAACTTAAGTTCATGAGGGGTATGTATAAGTGTGATTGACCCAAAGGAGGGACAATTAGTGGAAGTGGCTATCCCCTATCTTGTTTTTCTAGCTTGTATAAGTGAATTCTGGGTGAAGTATGTGTGTTGTGTGTATATGCATGTTTGTGTATGTGGTAATTTGTGTGTGTGTGTGTGTGTGTGTGTGTGTGTGTGTTGGTCTTCGGGAACAGTCCACCTTGTTTCCTGGGACAGGGTCTCCTTCTGGTACCTGGGGCTTGTGGATTAGTTTATGCTGGCGGGTGAATAAACCCCATGGATCAGGCTATTTCTGCCTCCCCAATGCTGGGACTTCAAGCATGTACTATCATGCCTGGCTTCTATGTGAGTTCTAGTGTTTGAACCCAGGTCCCCATGCATGCGTGGCAACTCCTTTTACCAAGTAGCCACCACTCTAGTCCTTACGGTAGACTATTTTAGATACTGCTGAAATATAAATCTCTGACACCTCACCTGGTCTATCAATGTGATAACCACTATATGAAAAAGTGAATTTTTTTTTTTTAGTGGCTTTGTTTTTGTGTACTCATCCTGGCTTTCCCCAGTATCATTTGTTCTGTAATTGTGTCAAGAATCATCATTGGCTTATAGCTGTCAGGGCTTATTTGTTTGTAGAATTCAAGAGCATTCCCTTTCCTGTTTTAAAATAGTGCATTGATCCATGTCGCAGGTCCTCAGAGTTCTTTCTGTCTTATGTGACTTTACAGTTGGTCGATAGTAGTTCTAAGAAACTTTTATTACAATCAGTTAAATATGCATGAGAGAAATTATATTTTGACTACAGTAAAACTTAAACCACGTTTAAAAAGAAAATGGAAGAATGACTAAAACAAATTAGCCAGAGCTCTGTTGCTCCACCTTGGCCCACGTTGACGTATGTCTTGGAACTACCAGGGAAATGACCAACACTTACAGTCAGGCTGTGCTTCAGAGCCTGCTCAATAGCCTAATCAGTAGTATGTCGGGAGGGGTTACTCAGATGTGTTCAGAGGGGGTGGCAGTATAGACGAGGAAGGGGTCTGTTTCATCTGGGCAGGGGCTTGCTGGCAGGTGAGGTGCTATGGGACCTATAAATCTTGATTTTTTTTTTAAAGCCGCAATAGGAGTTAGAAGAAAGACAAATAAAATTATGGATAAGCTGTGATCACAACCATGTGCCAAATATTTATGAATAACTATAAAGAAATGTCCCAAAATAATACTGTGGCAGGAATGTTGATTAATGTGGTTTTATTTTCTCTTGTTCTAAATGAGAGTCAATTGCCTCTTGTAACTGTTTTTTCCAAATCTCATGCATGTGCAGTTGTAGGGAGCTTAGGGTACAGAACTTGGCTATAATAGAGCCCTGCTGAACCAGTTTGCTTGGAGCTGTATCTCCACTATGCTATTTTCATCCATGGTGGCCTAGGATGAAATAGGGAAGCCAGCCCTGAGAGGAGCCTGGTGGTATTCACTTTGCAACCTGAAAATTCTAGTTACATCTTAGGATGGAACTTGAATAAAATGGTGCAGATTGTTTTCTTGTCCCTGAAGCGTGATCGGGCCACACTTTGCTCCTTTGTACTGAAGTCTTACATAGCAGGAAAGGATTAACTTTAAAAATGTTCAAGAGCAGCAATGTGAGGTAATGGTGTAGGAGGTGAGCCACCTTATCAGAGCCATGGAGAAGCTGTTCACATGTTATTTCTGGCATTCAGGTTTCCTACCCCAGGATTCATTTCCACTTGCCATATCCACATGTAGAAGATAGGGCGTCCAGATATTCTGAGGTCTTATCTCCTTCCTCTCCATCACCAGGAGGCGAAGTGTGTCTGTTGGATAGTCCTGGATCTAGATTATTTTTGTGTGTGTGTTATCCTTTAATTCATTTTGTGACTTGGAGCTAAATTTCCCCCCATCCTTAAGTTGGGCTGATAAAATTGGCCTCATATTTGTTGTAAAAATTATTTTAACCTTGCATGTCTTTTTTTTTAAAGTTTGAATAAACCTTTTCCAATAAAAAAAAAGAACCAGTCAGATGCCTGAGCTATAAACATGTGCACAATACATTAGTGCCAACTTTGTAAATTGGCTCCTATGTGTCTTCTAGGTAGTCATGCAGAAAGAACTCTGGCCCTGTAGTCGTTCCTCTAGCTTTTCATACATGTCCCTTTTGCCTCCTGATTCCGGGTATTTCCCTGAAGTTGCTGGAGTGTGGGGACTCATGGAATTTGTTCGTAGTTGGTTTTTGGAAGTGGGTGATGCCTCTTCATTCTTTTTTCTACTCCTCTCAGGTCTTCTTTAATTTCAGATTTTTGTTTTATTGGTGAACAGAAACAAGGTGACATCAGGGAAAGATTTCTGCCTTCATCAGGAAGGCTTGAAGGCTGGGAATAGCGACTCAGAAGCCACTTGAGAGAGGATGATGGCAGTTCGCAGGTCTCCATGATGATGAGGTCGTCACTAGTGAGGAAGTATTAAGTCGGCACAAATCAATAACCAAGCCAGCTCAATAGGAACGGGTTTTTTACTGAAAGAAAAAGGGGGAAACTCATGCTATTCACGCCGAAGTCTTATCTGTCCTGTGGACACTGCATGGAGAGAGAGCACACCTGTGTTCCTCTCGATTTTCTACCTGGGGTCCAAGTGGCCACACCCTAACTTGATGTGATTGGCTAGTGGCTTTTCCCCCACCATTTCCCCCTTCTGTCTAAACAAGATCAATTCAAACCCAACATAGCTATATACAATAGGAACAGACACCAAATACAAAATTACAAACAATAAACAATAATAAGCAAGGAATGCATAACAAAAGTTTTAATAAACATTTTATTTTAAGGAGTCTAACTATTATATTGAAATTAAGCTTGGCTAAACTGTGAGGAGGGTAACTATAATTATTTAATCTTTAACTCCATCAGAGATATGAGAAGGGAAACAATATTATTTGAGTGGACAGGAAGTGCAATTGGGAAACTTTCAAAATGTGCAACAAATGACCGAGACAACTGACTACCTGGGCAATCACCCAAAGTCTCATTTGTAATGTTGAAGCGACCAACTTTGGCTAAGGCCTACAGTAACTGACATACCATTTTTAAAGGCAAGAAACTTTTTAAAACTATCTTATCCTGTCTTGGCAGGATATGACAGTTTTGTTTTATCCATTTATGGATACTCTGTATCTCTGTTAGTGGTTGTGGTATGGGCATTTCTTTGCCCAGAGGCCAGTTTTGCCAAGAAGAAAGGCTCCAGGTGGAGTGTCTCTGGTGCTCAACATTTTTTCGGGAATAGATTGGTGTTGCCAGGAGCGATTGTATCTCATTGTTGCGAAGCTATGAAACTCTAAATTAGATTAAAGGCCATTTTCTACAGCTCCTTGAAGAGGTTGAAGATTATCTATCTATACTGAATATAATCTCTATGTATCTAAAGAACCTGATTAGTTTAATCATAAATATAACAAACATAGATGACTATTGATATATAATTCTCAATACCTATCTAACTTAAAGACTATGACAATAAACAACTGTGTAATAAATGAGGACAATGACTTTCAAATATAAACAGTGTATAAGTATCTTAATCGGAGGTAGTAATGTACATTGTAGTATGGTAA
Organism: Ondatra zibethicus; assembly: GCA_004026605.1. Classification (NCBI taxonomy): domain Eukaryota; kingdom Metazoa; phylum Chordata; class Mammalia; order Rodentia; family Cricetidae; genus Ondatra; species Ondatra zibethicus. The sequence continues at coordinate 166,521 of PVIU01000614.1, forward strand.
ATATATATATCAATACATAAACAATGTTTTAAACAGAGGTAGAAGCATACATGTATACAATATTTAATATAATTTAACTTTTTATCAATATACAGAAATCTATACCAATATAATTGTCTAAAAACAATAACTCATAAATATAATCTTTTATCCCATCATCCAAATATTCCTCTTTTTTTATATTTTTGAGTCTATAAAATTCCTCCCCCATCCCTCAACAGTATACCAATTATAATCAACCCCTAAATGATGTCCCTAAGCCTGAGGGCAAACTTTGCTGGGAGAGGGGATGTTGTCCTCTAAAGTTACTTCCAGCTGTCATGGGGGCGATGTTCTTTCTAGGGGATCCTGTTAAAATAAATGATGGTTAAATTACCAGATTAATATTTGGCCTGGTAAAATTGTAAATAGTCTCTGAGTATTTTATGGAGGTCTGGCCAGAATGTTGTAAAAGAAGTGCACCATGTAAACTAACCAAGTTGGAACCATCCTGTGCAGCTGGTATCCAAACAGGTCTTGTAGTAGCACTATCAGCATCATGAAGTCATAGTAACCAGGTGGAATTGTTGTTGTGGGGCCCCATCTTCTTTCTGGAAACTTCAAAGATTACTGCAAGAAAATTTATTGTTTATTATGGAAAACTTAAGCATTATTTATATAGACATACATACATATTCAATGAAAGGTATGATGAAGACAGAAATAGATATGAAGAAAGGCAAAGAAGTTTTATAAATTATTTTTTCCTTCTGTCCCATATCATGGCTCTTGACATGAGACAGAAGCTCTGGGTTTTCTCTTAACAACAGGCTTGGAATTAGAGAGGGACTGAGCCAGAGTCCAACTCCAAAACCAGAAACGGCCTGTGCCTTCGGCGGTGGCGGCAGGGGCTGGGAGCATGGGACAGTAAGCCCGGAAGAGGCTGGAATGGTCTATGTGGCCCTAAAAGCCACGCTGGGCCCTAAAAGCCACGTTGGGGCGCCAGATGATGAAGTATTAAGTTGGCACAAATCAATAACCAAGCCAGGTCAATAGGAACGGGTTTTTTACTGAAAGAAAAAGGGGGGAAACTCATGCTACTCACGCCGAAGTCCTATCTGTCCTGCGGACACCGCATGGAGAGAGAGCACACCAGTGTTCTCTTGATTTTTTACCTGGGGTCCAAGTGGCCACACCCCAACTTGATGTGATTGGCTAGTGACTTTTCCCCCCATCACACTAGATTGGGGTTGGTGTCACCTCTGCTTTCAATTGTTTACTGTGTCTGAAGGATGGTGTGTTCTTCTGTCATTTTTCTCCATTCTTAATCCACATGGCTGTTTGAGGACTGGGGAAACGGTGGGCCAAGTGAAGGGAATCTGGTACATAGTTTATTGGGTATGACACGTAGTAGGTGTGTACACTCTTATCTTTAATAGTTATCACCGAGGTAATTGAATTCAGGTTGTTAATAGAACAGGAACCATCTATTCAGAGTAAGTGGGACTCAGTGTTAATGTTGGTTATATAAAGACACTTGAGGTATCTTTTTGTAGAAATGTCCATTTTAGCTACAGCATGGATGCCTGTTGGATTTATTTTAGCTGCCATGACTACCCCTTTCCTCATTTGGAGATCTGTGGCTTTGGATCTAATAGATTAGATTTATTCTCAGTCTTGCTTTTTTGTTTTTGTTTTTTCGAGATAGGGTTTCTCAGTGTAGCCCTGGCTGTCTTGGAACTCACTCTGTAGATGAGGCTGACCTTTAACTCACTCTGTAGACCAGGCTGGCCTCGAACTCAGAAATCTGCCTGCCTCTGCCTCCTGCTGGGATTAAAGGCGTGCACCTCCTGGCTCAGGCCTCATTTTTGCAGGGCCTTGGTTAGGAGTAGGGGGTGCAGAGCAATAGTATGGCAGTTTTAGGATGGGGGGAGGGACTTGAGCAGGGCCTTGTTCTTTATACTACCTTTCTCTCTTTCCCTTTCCTTTTCTCCCTCCTTATTACTCCTGATTCTCCCTACTTTCTTGCCCCGGGAATGCTTTATGTGTTGCTAGGTTTGATGTTTAAAAATGAAGATGGATAGTCCTTTTCTTCCCTCTATGTTTTTGATGATCCATTTTGCAGGATGTCTTTGGCTATTTCCCCCATGCCTTGCTGTACCTATTAAGGTGCCGTGGGCTTTGTGGAGTGTGAAGGCTTAGGTCATCCTCACATAACTGCTAGCTGTTTTCTGTCCCCTATTATGGTGCTGGAGCAATAGGGCAGGGTGCTGGGGGTGGCTTTGCATACTGTGTGTGCGGCTGAAGTCAGGCCAGCACCAGGCTCAAAGGCTCAAGTGCTGCCCATTGCTGACTCTACGTTTTGGCTGTTGGGATTCTGTAGTGTCATTTGTATTGGCCATTTAGTCTGGGCTGCTCCACAGGCTTTTCATCATAGGAATTACACAACATGAACGTTTTTGACCTTGTAAGGCTTTGTGGAAGGGACTGTAAATTCCAGCTCTGTACAGCAATGCAGGGGATGAAACTAGGGAGCCCTAGTCGGATGGCCCTGGCATTGGAAGACTGCCCTTCAGTTGTGTAGATGTTGGGCATGTCCCAGAGGGGGTTGTGCTGCAAAGGTAATTGCTGTTCAGTGTCAGCTCAAGGAGGTTAGGGGCTGGATACATGTTCCTTTTACCACGTTTATCTTCAACTTCCCACCGTAGAAGGGGGGGTTTGGATTTATTTAGATGTATGTAATCAGTCTCCTTTTCCTTGTTGTTTATTGTTGACTCGTTCCATGTTCCAGGCCAGTTTCAGGGGGCCTCGTAAACAGTTTGTTGGCCTCTGTCATTTTGAAAAAGTTCAGAGCTTCTCATAACCTGCAGTTTGGGGAGAGCTTAGCAACTGCGTGGCTGGGTCCCTGGCCAGGCAGATGTCATTTCCTGATAGGTTTTGACTGGTAAGCACTTCGTGGGCTCAGCAGTACTGAGTCTCTTTTGAACTGGTCATGTGCTGTGCTCTTACATCAGTGGGGAGGGAGTGTCCCCAGAACCTGGTGTGGTGAGGCGACTTACCCTGGGTCACAGAGCAGTGGAAGAACCCAAACTGGAAATGTCCCCTTTCCACAAAGGCTTAAATCACATTTGGTGATTGGTAGCTGAGTGTGTCCCAGGTACTTTGCATTCAACTCCTTTGGGTTCTAGTTCCTGGCTGTGCTACTTATTTACTTTGCTTGTAAACACTGGCTTAAGCTCCCCGAGTTTCAGTTTCTTTTTCTGTAGCATGGTGACTGCCCATCTCAATAGGTTTTGAAGGTCTCTTAGGACCGTTTCTTTTCTGTAGCATGGTGACTGCCCATCTCAACAGGTTTTGAAGGTCTCTTAGGACCGTTTCTGGTGCATGTCGGCACTTAGTAATCACATTTCGCAGCATGATTTACCATGGCTTGGTGCAGGCTTCTGGGTGTGCCAGGACTGATATAGGGAAGGCTGCAATAATGTTAAAACTTTTATGGCACCCTGCACCATTTTCATTTCATCTAATGCAGACCTTGTGAGCAGACCAAGATCTGGGTTGGTGTGCACCCACTGGAAGAGGATGCCTGTGGGATTAATCACCATACAGTTCATAATCAGCCATTTTGGCTCTGGTGTTGTTCAAGTGTTATCCACTTTGTGTTTTGTGATGAGATCTCCCATTGGCCTGAAATTTACCAAGTAGGCCAGACAGGCTGGTCAGTGAGCTTCGGGGATCCCACTTTTCTTTTTTTATGTGGATTCTAGGGCTGAAACTCAGATCTCGATACCTACACAATAAACTCATCATGGACTGTGCTGTCTTCCTAGCTCTAAACAGATTTTATTGGTACAGAAAAAGTTCTGTGTACTTCAGGTAGCCCTGAGTCACAGACCTCTGACTTGTGAGCTGTGTGCACATATGACTTCCTCTTGCCTTTATCCTTTCTAGCGCAGCTGTTCTAGTATGATTCAATCTACAAACACTTGAGTGTCTGCTGTGTTCCAGGCATAGGGCAAAGTGCCAGAGAGAAAACACATTACTTGTGTAATTCACGAGTCTTGTGGCTTGTAGGTTAAGTCAGTAAAAGTCAAATCAGAATCACTGTGAGTCTTGATGAGGAAGTACTGGAGACCACTGAAGCACATACTTGAGACGTGTGATCCTGTACAGGGGGGCTACAGAAAGTTCCCAAAGAAGCGACTGTTGAGCTGATAGCTGAAGCAAGTCCGAAGCAGAGGGGAGCAGGGGATGCTTATACCACTACCTGGGAACTTATCACCTTACTTCTTTTCCCTTAGTCGTTCTGGAACCAGTCATTTATTGAGTGTCGTTGGGATGCTAGACTATGTACATTGTCATTTGATCCTCCCAACCATCTTCAAGGTGGGTATTGTGGCTATGGGTGAAGAAACTGATTCAGGATGCTAAATAATGTGGGCTTTGTTCTTATGTTGTGTAACTGATAGGAAGCTGGTCCTCCTGTCTGCCTTTTGCAGACAGGATTTTGTGGCTTGACCTGGGGTTTTTAGCCACTATCTTCACACCAAGTCCTAGGAAGACACAATGTGAGTTGCTACCCTTCACCAGTAAGTAAACTTCTTGCACTCAGCCTATTTTCTAATTTGAGGCTGTTGTCCGTGTCTGGGCAGCTTTGAGACTAAGTATGACTCCTAGTGATTTTAAAATCCCTTTTCAGTTCATCACCACAGTTTATGGTGGTCTTAGAAGTAGTCACTTGGAGGTGAGTACCAATGGACTCCGTACAAAGAAAGTGAGTTTCACTCCTCCTGTCATCAGTATCTCTCTGGGTTGTGGAGAAAAGAAATAGTGTGGTTGGTTGGAATTAAGTCTCTGATTGCATGAGGTTGTCAGTGAGTGGGCTCGGTCCCTGGGTAGGGTTAATTTGTACCAGCCCTGCCCCGACTTGAATCTCCTTATCTATAAGGCAGGATAGTGTAGGCGGAAGTTCCTCTCCCTCAGGCTGCTTCCAAGTAACCACATGGAGGCTAAATATTAATTATAAATGCTTGGCCAATAGCTCAGGCTTGTTACTAGCTAACTCTTACATTTAAGTTAACCCATATTTTTTAACCTATGTTTTGCCATGTGACTTGGTACCTTTTCTCAGCATGGCATGCTTATCTTCTCTCTGCATCTGCTTGAGACTCCTTATTCTGTTCTTCTTCCTCCCAGCATTCTCAGTTTGACTTTTTTGCCTAACCTTATCCTGCTCAGCTATTGGCCAGTCAGCTTGTTTATTAAACTGAGAACAGCATAATTTACAGTGTATAGAAGGATTATTCTACAGCAAGATAGCACTGATGCTTTTTTTTTTTTAATCTCAGCATTGCTCTGAGGGATCTAAGGTAATATATTAGAGATTGTTCTGTAAGCCCGTGTAAGTGATGCTACATTTGTTGATCCACCATTGTGGATCATGCTATCAATAGCATAACCCACTGGTCCCAGACTTCAGCTGTGTCAAAATCACATGGAAGGCTTGTTGCTGACCTCTTTCCAGAATTTCTAACTCAGTGTGTCTAGGGTGGGAGCAGAGGATTTGCGTTCAGTATGGACACAGTTTAAAATGTGATCTTTTTGGTTAGCATATGAAATAATGGATTTCATTATGATTTTTTCAAGTGTATCATTATTCTTCTGTCTAATTGCCCCCCCCCCATCTTCCTCATGTCCCACCCTTCTTTGCCTGGTCCCTTTCCTTCCCTAGACAGCTTCCCCACCCCCACCTCTGTAGCACATGTATTCCATTATCTCCCCCCTCCTCCAAGGGCTCTTAGGCAATGCAGTTTAAGCAAGTGCTCAGGTGATGGTGGTGGGCTGGTAATCAGCTTTCATTTTGTTTATTGAGGGACGCTTGCTTCCCTGTATGCACAGAGTGGCCTCAAATTTGAGTGCCTACTTGGTGATGGGATTATAGGTGTGGGCTATCATTACTGGCTAAGTGGCTCCACCTATAGAAGTCCTGCTCACGTCACTTAGTCTAGCACAGCCGTACACCTCAGGAGTGACAGGTGAAATCCATGTTTTCTTATTGTTGGGTGAGTGTAGATGTCAGCTCAGGTGTTTAGAGTGGCTAGAGCAGCGGTTCTCAACCTGTGGGTCAGGACAGTCCCACAAAGATTGCTTTAGACCATCAGAAAACACAGATATTTACATTACAGTTCATAACAGTAGCAAAGTTACAATTATGAAGTAGTAACAAAATAATTTTATTTTTAAACCCATTTCAGAATTGAAAAACTATTGGCAGTGGTTTTTACACTTTGGGAATTACATTGATTGGCTGGCTAAAGGCACAGATCCTCTTGTCATGTTCAACTATTTTGATTTCTCAGGCCTAGAGAGATCTTAGGGATTCTAATGCCAGATTCTGAGATTCGTACTCAGGGAGGTAACCAAAGAGAATTTGACTCACTTTCAGTCGGCCGACATGTTGTAGGTACCACAGTTGCCACAGCTGTCCACAGTGGCTAGCCAGCCTCAGGGTTTCCGTTAAAACCTTTGATCCAGACCTTTGAAGGAGGTCTGTTAAAAGCTGGAGTGTCTACTGTCAAAACATTGCTATCCAAATCTACTTCTTCCTCTGGGCCTGGTATGCATCTGAAGTCTGGTGGCCTTTGTAGTCCACACTTAATCCATTCTCACAGCCTCTTGGTCTATCAGTAGGGTTTGGGGTTTTGTTTTGATTTGTGTGACTGATAGTTTAGCTTCCTCTGAGCTGATTTCAGAGTCCACGGAGTGTTGGATCTACACGTATTTCATTGATGATGATGGATAGATTGGTTCACCTTGATGTTTCTAACATAAAGTGACTTCCATTTGATCTGTATACAAATCTCAAATCAATGATCAAAACTTTGTTGATCCCTTTAGTTATGATCTTGATAGAGTAACAGTGTTCCTAGTAGTTCTTCTAAGGAGACCCCAGGCAGGTTTGGGTCATGACCAGAGTAGGGTATTAGCCAAAACAGCAGCATCAGGGTGGGATCAAACCAGCTAACTCCCCCACTTCATCAGTGTATGGCTATGACAAAACATGCTGGCCTTAAACCATGGCAACGGATTACTCATAAGCCTAGCTGAGTGAGCGTAAGAGAGATGCAGGAAGGAGTCTTACTTCAAACAGCATTTTTCCTGGATCTCCCAAGAGTGTGTTTTTCTCTTTTGAATCTCTCTCCCCCCCCCCCCAAAATAGTCAATATTCAAGATTGTGTGAAACACACAATCAAAAACCACCAGAAAAGAATCAAGAACCCATATTCAAAAGGGCCTGGGCAGACTCAGCATGTTTTTGTTAGTGGTTCTTTCCAGTCGAAGGGGCTTCTGTCCTAGCATCCAGGCCCAGTCGGCAAGATTTCTCCTTGCTTTGTCTAGTCTTTGCCCATAGACCAAAGCAACCTTCCAGTTCATGCTATTCCTTGTTAATTTTCATGGCCTATCACATTTAAGTGGCTTCTTTTAAAAGTGAGATCAGTAAATACAACCTGAGGCTCAAAGACAGAGCTGTGAGACTCTCTAGCAGCTCTTAGCTGGCCTTAGGTCCTATGCCGTGGTGTTCCGCATCTGAGTTTGGTTTTCTTCTCCCCACCCTGCACTGCCATGGCAGAAATCCTGGCTTGCCTTTGGTTTTCCTCTTGGCTGTCTGGCGGTGTGGTCAGCAGAGAGAAAAGGGCTTCTGTGCCTGCAGTCGATGGAGCCATTGAAGGACAAGTAGACTGATGAGGAATGGTGCATTTCTCAGATTGCTTTTTGAAACGGGCTGGGAATAACACTGGCTGTGAAAACATTATCAAAAATCTGCAAAATCAACACTCTTCCTTCCTGGTAAACACGGAGAGCTTGGCAGCTGCACCTCCCTCACACGTGTTCAGCCAACTGCTGTTCAGGACATCGCGCCCCCTCTCTGGTTTATGGGTGCTGATTTAAGCCAGGATTGGTGTTCCAGCCCTTTGCTGGACAGAACAGTGCTTTTCAACGCGCTTAAAAGCTGTACCAGTCAGGGCGCAGTTGAACTTCACTGTAGTATGCACCCTCCACCCAGGTTCATGTGGATCCCACATACCTGGTCTAGACCTGGTGCAGGCAAAGGCTCTGGACCCTTGTATAGGAAAAAGTGAATTGTGGGTAATCTCTTTCCTTCAGAATCCTCACTCACCCCATAGCCTCTGTAATTCAAGAAAATCTGTTTATCAAAAACCATCCTCTAAGGTTTGAAACAAATCCAAAAGGGACATTTGTCATCATATGAAAACTCGTATTTCCTTGTGCTCTTTGAGAACAGATCTCTCTGAGCTCTGGACCTGTGGAAAACTTAGTTCGAAAATGTGTTTCGTTCAACTAGAGCTATCTCTTGGCTTTCTTGTGGGAAACACTCTGGAATCATTGAACTGCCTGTTGTATGTCTTCATGTCTCTCCTTTTTGTATATCTTCACCAGGAGATGGGCTGATAGTCATTGCCAAGAAGAACACATCAGAGTACTCTATTGTAAATCCTTTGAATATGAGTTTGCCAAGTCCTGTCATGTCTTGTTTAGTCTTCCCTCCCTCCCTCTTTTCTTCCTTTTTTTCCTTCTTTCTTTCATTTTGCCCAGGGTGGCCTTGAACTTGTGATCCTCTAGCTTCAGGCTCTCAGGTGCTAGAGTTACAGGCAGTACCACCATGCCTGTCTCATAGTCCTTTCTTGACATGGACTGAGGGTTGTATTGTAAGTACAACGCAGTGTATTTTTTGATACAGTGACAGCTGACCAGAAGACTCTATTAGGAGCCTATGGGATCTGGGTGCTAAGATTGTAGGTAGGTTCAGGACTGACTGAACTAGCAGATTAGATTTGCATCTTCTAATGGAGGCTTCTTGTGGTGACTTGGGATCACTCCTGTACCTGCCAAAGTCAACACTTTTTATGAGACACATTAGAGCTCTGAATAACGACCATGTGAATTGTACAGACTTCTGAGATAGACAAAGAGAAGGGAAGGAGGAGGAGGAGGAAGAAGAGGAGAGAGAGAGAGAGAGAGAGAGAGAGAGAGAGAGAGAGAGAGAGAGAGAGAGAGAGGGAGGATTAGTTTTAGAGTCAATAGAATCTAAAAAGGTCTTGTAAATTGAGTCTAGCATCTAGATTACCCAAATATCCTAAACTGGGTGTTGTCGCCCATGCCTATAATCAAACTGTCTGGAAAGTCAGTAGAGACCTGAGGCTGAGGAATTCAAGGTCATTCTCTGCTACACAGTGAGTCTGATGAGTGAGATGCAGTGTCAAAACAAAGCAAAATAATTCTATGTATAGGGTAAGGATGACCTGACTTTTAAAGAAGCTTGCAGGAGAAAAGAACCAGGCATTTGGAGTGAACAGAAACAGAGTCATGATCCTGAGTATCAGCACCACACCTTTCCCTCCTCAAACAACAAAGGCAAACCCTCTGTGCTTAGTTTACATCGCCTTCTGGACCGATTGATGCTTTCCCCACCTGGGGTGATGCTGGGCTGGTGCCCCAGAAGCGGTACAAACTTGGCTGACACTAGTTAATCCCCTTCTTCTCTGGTTTCTCTTTTAGGAAAATGTTTCTTACATATGCAGAGATTTCCCCCAGGTCTGTGCTGGTGTCTCCAGACAGGGGTTAGGCCTTTCTGATTTCTTTTCTGAGGGCTCTCCCCCCTCCCCCCCTCCGCGCTCAGCTCCAAGATGGGGCTGTTTTGACTATTAAAGTCAAATCCCAACAATAAACAACAGAGCCAAGCAGAGCCAAGCTGGCAGCGGTGGACCCAAGAAAATGGGTGCGTGGAGTACAGTGTATTCCAGTTTTAAACCCCGGGACATCCCGCTCCATTCTGCAATATAAAAAGCACCAAGAAATGCCCTTGGCTCCATAGTGTGCCAGGGTGGAATGGTAGGCCACAGGTCCCCACAGGACAATAAAACAGGAAACCAGGGTGCAGTTGAAGGAAGGCTAGTGATGGATAGGGAGTCTTCTGTAGGGAGAGACCAGAAAATTCATTAGAGGCTTCTTAGCCGAGACAGAAAATAGAACAGCCAGATGAAGCCAGTTTGCAGGAAAGATCCCACCTCACTGCTGCAATTTATAGATGGAAATTCTCAAAAACAAAACAAAAACCAAAAACTCACACCATCACGTTGAAGAAAGGGTTTTCTGGCTGTTGCTTGTTAGGTTTCATTTTGTGACTGTGTCTTGTGCAACCCTCCATGCCTGTTCCTGTAGACTGAAGCTTGATAGTAACTGGGGGTGTAATAAGCAAAGGCCCAATTTATTTAATATACTGCCAAATAAAATAATTCCCCCTTTACCACACAAAAGCAAAAGTCTTATTGCTTTTGGGGCAAAAAAAAAAAAAAACAAACCTTAAGACTATTGTGTGTTTCTGTACATGGATGTATATATAAAAGTGGAAACGCCTCTGCATCGTGTACTAGTGCCCCACCTTTCTTCCACTGAGGGGGGTTACTTTCTCATTTTCTAAACAAGGGAAAATATTACTTTAATCAGGAGGATAGTTAAAATATAATGCTCTTGGTGAAAAATCGAATCCAACAGTACTTAGATATCATCTACCCAACGTGTTGCTTTGAAATGGCTGGAGCTAGAAAGCGTCTGGGTTTGTGGCATCTTAGCTTTTCCTCTTTTCTTCTCTCTCTTCAGAAGTTTTCTTTGGAGCTGGAGAGATGGTCCAGTGGGCAAGAGCCCTTGCTGTACGAGCGCAAGGACCTGAGTTCAGATGCTGGCACCCACAAGAAAAGCTGGATATGGCTACGTACATGAGCCTATAACCCCAGCATGTGTTATCCTTAGCATATGGTGGGTAGAGACAAGAGAATTGCTGGGGTAACTGGCCAGCAGCCTAACCCCGAGTTCAAAGAAAAACCCTGTTTCAAGGAGAGAAGTGACAGGTCAGACACCCTCCACTGGCTCCACGAGGATGCACACTCACCCCACCCCACAGTTTTTCTCGGAATTATATGTGCATATAGTTTTAGGGATCAAATCCTTTCACACTGCCATGGCGCCTTGCCTCCTGTCCTCTAGCACCTTGGTTCCCTGAGTATATCTATTTTGTATTTTTGTTTCTGCATTTAAAAATAACTTTGATGCCTTCCTACTTTGGGGACATTATGTTGTCTCCCACTGTGGAGCCTGAGGGTTTGGCCCCTTTCCTTCTCCTCCCTGTACACCACACCCCCTTTTGTTTTTGAAGGAAGAAAAACTCTGTCTTGCTTTTGTGAAAGTCATGAGTGTCACGTCTGTTCCAAGGGGACAAGGGCTTCTTATGTGGAGCATGCACAGCCTTTGGCCTCTTGGGATTTAGTTTGTCAGAGTTTTAAAGTCTGCTTCAAAATTCTAAGTTGCAGGTTTGAATTGGACCATGTGACGTTACTAGGGCTGTCAACCAGAGAGAGGCAAGAGCCTGTCTGGTTGGGATCGATGTTAAAACACCCTCAGGGGGGTTGTTTTCTAGACCATATTATTATGAACAGAAGCCTAGTTTATCAGTGTTGGCTTTTATATCAAAAGCAGGTAGAAGAAATACACCACCCCAGTGAAGTGCTTGCTAACCTGGTTAACCTAGGGAGGAGAGAAGGTGCCTTCCCTGAACTCTCAACTACAGGATACTGGCAAAATGCTAGCTTCTGTTTGTAGTTGGCTGGCAATGTCCAGGATTTGTGGGCAGCGGGAAGATGCTAGGGTTTGGGGGACCCAGCTAGAGTCTGCATGGAGTCCTAATAGTGCTGCTACCTTTGCCCCAGAGCTGCCCACAGTCCAGGTTTCAGCGTGTAGCATGTGAGCTGTTTCTAGGGCCACCCTCAGCCATCTCCGAATTCTTTGTCCATTTCCAGAGGCTTATCCTGTTTCCTCCAGGCTCCTGAGTGGCTCCTACTTACTGCCTGTCCTTTGCTTGTCTATTTATGGCCCTTCTGGGTTCTGGAGGAGACTTCACTGGGGCTATGTTAGTGATCATATACCATCTTTTTCATTCTTAAGGCATGAGAGCAGCTAACAGGGGCAAGGCCCTGTGGTTTCCACTGTAAAATACTTGAAGACTAGGAGTCTTAAAGTTGTAAGGACACTTGGAAGCCATGCAGTCGGAATAGCTCTGCTTTTAATACCTCTGACTGTAAGGAGCTCACTCTTGTAAGATGGCTCTTCTTGAGGAGGATTTTCCTGTTAAATGGATATCCACCTCTGGGACTTTCATCCACCTAGGAAGGATGAAACATCCTCCCAGTTAAGAAACTGTTGTTCTTATTCTGGCAGAAGTGATATAAGGTGGACGACAGGCACATGAGAAGATGTCACGGGCGTTACACTGTACCAAGCAACATCAGTGGACTTGTGTGACCTAGATAAGTCAGGCTTAAACCTTCTGCCTTGTGTGTACCTCACTAGTCTGATTGGAACTTACGGGATCTCCTGTCCCATTGCTCCAGAGCATTGCATTAACCTATTTTAAGGAAACCGTTTCCTGGAGCTTCATTTCATTGTTGAAAAGTACCACATTCTGCCTTGATTCTATAAAAGTATCAAACAGTGATACATAATAGCCTAGGCCACCAACTGCTTGACTTAGGTTCCCTTTCATTTCTTTCTGTCTCGCTTTATTATCACAGATCTCCCTATATGTGACCATCTATGTGTGTGTTAACTTTAAATCTTTTTAGAAGAAACATTTTTAAAAAGGTACTAGAGAGGAGGCTCAGTAGTCAAGAGCACTCACTGCTCTTGCAGAGGACCTTAGATCGGTCCCTGGCACCCACATCTGCAGCTCACAACTCCTTGTGAGTCCAGCTTCAGAGAGCCTGCCACCTCTGCCTTCTGAGGGCACCCGTGCTCCTGTACAAATATTCACACACAGATACATACACATAATTAAAAATAAACTTTAAAAGTATTAAATAAAATCCTACAATGGCAGTTATAAAGTGTCAGCCTGAAACTGATTGGTAATGACACATGCACTTTAGTAATTGAGATCTTCTAGGAGGAAGAGGCCATGTTTGATATAAGGAAGGTTTAGGCTTTGGGATGAAGGGACAAAGTAATGGTTCACAAAGGCTCTTAGGATGATTGGGGCTCACGTTACCCCATCTTTCTAAGAGCCAGCGGCCTACTCCCTCATTTACTATGAGGCCTGCATTGGGGGACCAGATTTTGTAAATACTAGGAACAGGTATTTGTGTATGTGTCTGAGTAGTGGTAAAGATGAACTGAGCCTGCGTGGTGGCACAGACCTGTAATAGCACTTAGGAGGTTGAGGCAGGAGGATCTCCTTAGCTGAACTCTAGAGCCTGTCCGTAAGCCAGCCTGATAGACAGCTGTTTCATGATCTCCTGCTCGCCCTGGGATTTAGCTCTGCCTTTTTATCCTCCGGTACTTGGGACCTCTGGAAAACGCTCTAGGACACAGTTCGTTGGAATGGTGAGCAAATCGTTCTTCCTATTGCCGTGGCATAAGCGGTGTCAGGAATGGTTTTATGAGGTACCCCAAATGGAATCGTCGTAAGTTCCTGTTTTCTAAGCAACCAGTGTGTTGCAGAAAGGCTCAGTTTTGTTTTTCTTCCTCACTGTGATTTTGATTTACGGGAGTCTGATAGGACGGTATCAGTGACATTAGGAATAATTAAGGTAGCGTTTGGAATTCCATCCTGGAACTGACCAGGACCTGACCCAGCTCTGTGCCAATGTACACAGCAGAGGTTTGAGAGTTTAAAAAATATTTTCTAAAATGCTCCTTTGAAATGGTAGACACTTTGATACTGAAAGACCATTGTTTTAGTGGGTGGGGTTCTTAATGCCCAGAGTTAAACTTCTTAAATAAAGAGTGCCTGTCACATATTCTGAGGGTTCCCAAGTGTCTGAGAGGCAGCACCTGACACATGTGTGTAGGCATTCACGCTGTGGGTGTGAGTAGACACTTGTATTGTCTCCGTGCTCCAGCCAGTCTTACACTGTTCCCAGCGTTTATTGCTTTTATTGAACCTTCAGAACTGCTTGCCATCTTAGGAAACACAGTGTGACATTCAGTCTTTCAGTCAAAATGACCTTAAAACCAGGGCCGGAGGGGCAGGGGCAGCAATAAATTAACATGTTAGTGTGGATGGGTGGATCCGGGCATTTATTCCGAGACGGCATTGTTTTTCTGGCTTTTTCTAACGAACATGCATTAATTCTATATTGGGGGGGGATTTTTTTGTTTTGAGAAAAGCATGAGTGCTTTTGAATCCATTTTCAATCTGTCCAAGGGGTAGCAAGGTGGAGAATATGGGAGGGATAACAGATGGAGACAGGGACATAGGGAGTGAGGGCTGCCATGGGAACTGTGTCTCCAGCTTTCTGTCATCGAAAATGTCCTTTTGTTGTTATTTCATGCTTATTTACTTCAAAATACCCTTTGCTTTAAAGAGTATTTATTAATAATATATCTCCCTTTGCTGGTCAAAGATAGGTATAACTGCCTGTTTGAGTCACCTGACTTGATTTAGTGGCATTGATGCTATTTTAGCTAGAGCAGATGTATGATGTTTGAGTTGGCCTTTCTGTTAGATACTCATGTGTCCTCTGTCTTCATTGCTACCTCTGAGGAACTTTCAGGTCAAGGACCCAAGTTTAAGGTTCTGTAGTTAAAGCAGTTTTGAAACCTGCATCTCTATATTCCTGTATGCTGCTGTTTTCTCTCATAAACCTGCCTTTTTTATTTTATTTTTTAAATGCAGCAACATCTAACAACCTAAAACCCAGTAGCACAGTCTTTTGGTCATGCTAACCGTTGTCCACCTCATTTCTCGTCATCCTTACAGTCAGCCTCACTGTAATGTTAGCTGGCGTTAGTCAAGTGAGCCCTTTCTGTGTCAGATCCTGTGTTCGGTGTCAGTATAGATGACCTCATGTGAGCCTTGCAACTTCTCTGCGAGACGATGACACTTCATTTCTTCATCTTATTTTTATTGGTAGAGATTTTTTTTCTTTTTTAAGACAGGGTTTCTCTGCTGTCTTTCTGGCTGTCCTGAAACTCATTCTGTAGACTAGGCTGGCCTTGAACTGAGATCCGTCTGCCTCTGTTTCCCAAGCACTGGGATTAAAGGTGTGTTCCATCACTGCCTGACTTGAGAGGGAAATTGAGGCTTAAACATTGCATGATCTGTTCAAGGTCTCGGGGTTTGAAAGCAACAGATCTGAGATTTAAATTTCTTCCCACTTCGTACTGCTTCTGCACATTTAATCCTTTCCCCATGTAATCAGGTCGTGCAGAACAGGACCTCAGCTTTGGATCATTGGAACATCCCAGTCCATCATTTCACCTTCCTGTGCATCTTCTGTTACTCTGCTATGTTGTCTGTGTTGGCACAGGTCCCCAGCAGATGAGGTGACTGGGCACCCATGTGCCAGGAGCTTTTTCTCTCACACTCTGCCAGGTTAGGTGGGAGCTATGTGTATGTGAACTGAAGCTGGATTTGGATTCCTCCTTCGTTGTTTTCTTCTAAGGAACTGAGGCCGTAAGCAGTCCAGGGAGGCATTTCCCAGCCATAGCAGTGACCCTGCTTTGCCTCAGTGCAGTTCATCAGAATGCTTTCTCTTCTGCCCTGCAGATTCAGGGAGCACAGAGAGCCCTAATTCCTGTCTCCTGGATAGATAAGGAGATATGGGGAGCTACTCCAGGGAGGGAAGAAAGGTGACTTTTAGCTTTTCTTGTCAGATTCTTCTCTCCTCTTAGGACAGTTAGGCGATTTGTATGCCAGTTTCTAAGTGTCCGTGTCTGCCAGGGATCCTACATAGTGACCTAACTGGCATTTCACATTTGATGGGGAGTCTGGCACCGTGGACTTCTCTGTGTTCTGGCACCACTAAGGCCAGGGAGAATGGGCTCTGGCCTTGTTAGGATGAGGGCATTCTCACCAAAGTGAGTGGAAGTCACTGCCCTTCAATGTGCCTTCAGTGTGACCCATAAGCAAAAATTATATGTGCCTGTAGTTCCATCAAGATTAAGGGCCCAGGAAGTGACTTGTGTTCACTGACTGTGCCTGGCCTTTGGTTTGAAGCCACAGTGAATATTTTCTTAGAGCTATAATCAGTGTCAGTAATAACAGATTTTGTCATACTTTGTATTCCCTTTCCTGTCTTCACTAACTGTCCTTAATTTCCACAGCAAGTATCCTTAATGTTATAGTGTTGTGGAATATCATGCTGCAAAAGAACTCAAATACCAGTAGTCTGCCCTCCCATTTTGGAGAAATAGAAACAGGCCCAGGGATGCAGAAATTTGCCCAGGGCACCACAGCCAATCCATAGCAGGGCCAGAACACAGATTGTTACCTCTCTCCAGTGCGAAGTGTGTCTGCCTGTTATCTCTTTCCCTAACTCCCTTCACAAGGAGATGCAGTTGGAAGTCGCTTTTACCTTATATGGCTCTCATCCCCTCTCCTTCCTTGACAGCAGAGACTGAGTCAGTCCACAGTTTCTCTTTCCTCATCTGTCTCCCACACTGTCTAAGTGCATGTAACGGCCAGACTTTTGTAAGTAGACCCATCTCCAAAGTCCTGATTGATGTTGGGCTCACAGTTCTTCATGCTATGATCATTGCCAACTTCTCAGACACACGGGTAGGTCTCTGCTGTAGACTGAGACCCGGAATTACCTCTCTCCATATACTGTGTTCTCCCATTTAGTATGGCGGTGGATACAGCCAAGCAGGAAGCTATTGGAAGCCAAAGTGCTATGGTTGATTAGTGGCTGCTCCAGCAGAGATCTATCCTGGATACGAAGGACATCTTTCTTGAACTTGGATCTGAGCTGGTCTGAGCTGGTCCGATATTTAACATGCCTAGGCTGTAGCTCACTACTCCTCGTGCTTTACGTCTGTGAATGTTCTTGAACTTCTCTCTGCTGAGAATTCCATTGCCTATTACTCAGCTTTCCCAGTTACTCTGCCTTCTAAGGACAACTTTGTCTTGGTTAGCTGTTTCTGGGCTTCCTCATATAGAGTGAAAGCAATGAGTAGAAGTTGAACTTGGAGGACCAGGGGCTGGAGAGGGTCACAGTTGCATGTGAATGTGTGTTAAAGAATGGCTGTACTTATATCTGAAAGGCTCAGTCCTTGTGTGAGAGAAGAACAAACCGAAGCCAAAGGAAGGAAGAGGGAAGAGAAAGCTTTAAAGAGCAGGGTGGGGTGGGGGTGGAGAGCAGAGGACAGGACTTGGAGGAGCACTGGCCATCAACAGGTAGAGACGCATGAAGGACTTTAAAGATGCCTTCCTGTGCGTCAAGAATTTAGACTCTGCTGCATGGAAGCCTGGTTGTATGTAGTTTCTCCAGCGTGCCCAGTCTGGAAGGCAGAGGCTGGCAGGGAGTGGTGGGTTTTGGAAATGCTCTGCCCTACGTCGCAGTGCTGACCTGCTGGAGTCAGCTTGTGTCTCTGCCACCTTGAAGAACCGCAGGTCACTTTTCCTGAATCTGAAGCGCAGAAATATGGCTGAGGGTAGAGTGTCTGCCTAGTGTTTATGACGAGACTGGTTCCATCCCCGGTCTGTCATAAACTGTATTTGATGGTGCACACTTCTTATCCTAGTCCTGAGGTAGTTGAAGGGAGGAAGATCAGAAGTCCAGGGTTATCCTTGGCAACATAAGGAGTGGGATGCCAGCCTGAGCTACACAAGCCTGGCTCAGAAGTGAAACAAAATCCAACAGAAACAAAGCACAGAAATGGCATTTTCAGACTTAGTTGCTTCTTCACTTTATATCCTATCTTCAAAAGCAGTTCAATGTGGTTTGGGTTTTGTTGGAGGAGTAGGCTCATTCATTCAGAGTGTGTGCTTCCTATCAATAGAGAAGACATTTGCTTTCAGGAAGAAAACCTTGTGTTTCTAGGTCACATTTTAGTCACAAAAATATTCTTGGGGAAGGATACTTTAATTTTTTTTCTCCAAAAGTAATTCCTCTTTTGTACTGGTTTGATGAGGTGGTGTGTTTTTAGGGCAAGAGAAGGAGCAGGAACTGTTTAGCTTAGATAAAGAGTGCTTTCTTCTGGCAACCAGCCTCCTGGGGTCCAATCAATTTGTGCATGCTGCCTGTCCAACATTCATGTTCCATGATGATTCTTCTCCGAGAGGCTAAAGACCCAGAATCCGGGTGCTACTGAGACTTGCAGGTCTGTGCCTTGAATCCTTTGTATTGGTTTGGGGATAGCAGGAACTTCTTCTTCTGCAGAAGAGTGGCATTCATGGGGCTTTATCCAGGCTTGGCGCCACTGGGTCACAGGCAAGAGCAGAAAGATCGTGTACCCTGAGCCACCTGGTGTGCTGCTGCTGGAGAGCCATACTGCATAGTATTATTAACCTGCTTGCCAAAGCCTTAAGGTGCCATGACATTGTCTGTAGTGTGTGTGTGTGTGTGTCTGTATATGTGTGTTTGTAAATAGTGTGTGTGTGTGTGTATATATATGTAAATAATGTGTGTGTGTGTGTGTGTATTTTTGCAGTGCTCGTGATTGGACCCAGGGATTTGTACATGAGAGGTAAGCACTCTGCCACTTTGCAGGACACTCAGCCCTGTGTCTGTACTGTTTGATCACCTTGCTCCTTTCTTACATTTGCAACAATATCCAGAGCAGATAGTTATTTCCGACCTAGGTTTAAAAGATACTGACAAACAGTCTTCTTCCCTCTCCACAGGCCGTACTTCCCATTGTTCAGGCTGGCCTGCCTGCCTGCCTGTTGGCCAGAGAAGCCCAAGGCGCTCCTAATAGTCCTGGTCCCAATTCCTTAGCTGTGAGTGACTCCTGGATGAAAGCATCAAGATGCTCTGATCTTCTGTGTGTGGTGCAGATGATATCTGTGTGCCATGTCGTTGGAGAACCACTGGGTCATCTGCTGCTGCTGTCTAGAGCTGGGTGATGACTAAGAGATCATATTTGGTCTCCCTAAGAAAGTAGGGAAGAAAGAAGGAAGGATATGTGAGGAGGTACACAGCAAGTGCCTTCAGTTAGCTTCTCTTTCTCTACCCCAGGTTCAGGATGTTATATAATACCCACTTAGGTAGAAAGTTAACTACACAGGAGATGAATACCTTGCTTAGACTCACATAGTTGGTGTTGAGAGGTGGTGGCACACACCTTTAATCCCAATGCTAGGCAGTGTCAGGTGGATCTCTGTGAGTTTCAGGCCAGCCTGGTCTACAGAATGAGTTCTAGTACAGCCAGAGCTACACAGAGAAATCTCGACTCAAAAAACAAAAGTGAAAAACGTAAGAAAACAAAACAATTAGTGAGCTACGTTTCATGTTCAGTGTGTATATTAGCTAGGCTTGCCTCAAGTCATACTAGCCGTGTTTTCATCCTCTGTAGCCATTTGAGCTAATAGTTTCTCTAAAAGACAGTTTGGCCCTAGCTTCTCTAGATTAGAGAGATGTGTCTTACCTGGCTACCCAGGTGACAGGGGATCACAGTTTTCCAGATGACTGATTTGCAAACATAGTCAGTACCAGGCAGTCTGAGTGTCATTCCATCAGGTAGGAGCCCCAAGTGCTTCTCTCTGCAGCCTAATTGGGACCTGCTGTATCTTAGACATTCACTGGGCAGTTTACATGACTTGTCTGTGACTGTGCCCTACCCCATTTCCAGGGTTCTTGAATTCCACCCGCAGTCTTTGAGGGGAATGGTGGCGTGGTGGGAAGGACAGGGCATATGTACCCCAAGTGCCCTTTACCTCCCCTGCTTAACACAGCTGCAGTTTCTTATTTATCTAGTTGTGATCACATATTAATGGCAGAGGAGCCTGCCAGGAAAGAAAAGACCAAGAAACCAGCATATTTAGGGAGAATAGGATACTGTGTACTTAAGGTGTGTTCTTCTTTGGTGGTTTGTTTAAAAATGTGTTGACAGTCTAAGGAAGTTGGTCCTAAAGAGCCACTCAAGGGTTTGAAATCTCAAATACCTCAGAGACCAGGCAGGTAACTTGGGTGGAAGATTAAGATCAAAATGGATGGAATGTTCTTTGTTTTCACAGGAATGTTGTGCTTGCCTTCTTTTGGGGGATTGTGGTGGACTTGAGACACTCTTGGTCTTTCTTTTTCTAGTTGATAGAGAACTAGTTCTCTTTAAGAGAAAATCAGTGCATGCATCCATGATAAACGGCCATCAAAATGGGGCCTTGGTGTTGGACAGATAACTGGTGTTTAATTTCACTATCTAGAAATGGCTTCTACCGAGCTCAATACAGTTGTGGTCCTTGAGACTCCATATCACCACATCTTTCTATTTTTAAGGAGAAGCCACCCTAAAAAATTATAAAATCTTTGGTTTTATAATGAAAAAAAGAAATAATTACAGGTAGGAAGTGACAAAGTGTCCCACTTCTTCAAGTGAGAACATTTTGGATAACTATAGCAGAGTGTCTAGTACAGGAAGTTGACATTGCTACAATGTATGCACATTGTTATGTAGACCCCTGTCCACTGGGTTTTATTTGTGCTTGTGTGTGTCTATGTTGTTCCATGCAGTTTTATTGTGTGTACCATTTGTATAATAACAACTACAATTAAAATATTTGGGATCCAGACATAGTAGCATATGCCTGTAATCCTAGCACATGGATGTTAGAAGCTTGGGGATAAAAAGTTCAAATGTAGCTTGGGCTGCATAGTGAGTGGCTAACTAGCTTGGTGGAACTATGTTAGGTTCTCCATAAAATTTACTATTTAATCATTTTCAAGTAAGCAGTTCAGCATCTTCTAACATATTTGTCAAGTTGTACAATAATTGCCACATTTTTTTAGCACCCCCTAATGAAGCCCCTTGTCCATCAGCATTCACCTCCAATCCCCTCTTCCCCATCCTCTTGCATCCAGTAATCTACTTTGTGTCTCTCTGGGCTTGTCTACTCTAAACAGTTTATGTAAATGGAATCATATAATATGTGCTCTTTTGTTTCTGACTGGATGTTTTCATCTTACCAAAGAATAGATTTGAGATCAGAGAGGGAAAATAACATTTCTACACTTGCATGGTGGAGGAAGGGCTCTCGGTTCTCACCTCTCTGTGCGGCAGCCCTCTGCCTCTCCCCATTCAGTATTCAGTATGATGATCATGCCATGACCTCTTTTAGGGAGGTTTGAGCAAACGTGCTTGGCAATAGGGCACTGCTGTTAGTCGTGTTGAGGTTCTTCAAGGAGTCACTGTGGATATGGAAATTGTAAAGCAGAAAACAGTGTGTGGTTCAGGTCACCTACTGTGTGCCAGTCTCAGAGCCAACAGGGATCTGCTAAGTTGAGGACTGACCATTAAGGGACACCCAGTTAGGAAAACAGACATATGAAAGATGATTTTTGGGTGTTGACACAAGTAGTGTAGTGGGGACCATGTCTAGGAAGCTTGGAGGTTGGAAGGAAGCTAGTGGGCAGTGAGCTGGCAGAAGGAGCCTTAGACTTCAAGGATGGGAGTCCATAGCAACATTCTGTAAGTTCATTGGTGGTGATAGAGGGTGATGTGGGGTGTGAAGGTGTGGCTCCAGGTGTGAGTTTGAGCCAGGTCAGCTACTGCAGTGGGTATCTCAAGTTCTCAAATGGTATACGGCTCAATGGAGGCAGAGTAAGAAAAGCCCAATTTGCTAACTGAGTCTCGATGGGAGCTTCAGTCTGAGCAGTTAGGGTATACCGTAGACGTATACATTGAAGTCAGCATCTGAGTAGTGACAGAATTGAAGAATCACAGGTAGAGGCTTTAGGAGACTCACCCCAGAGACTATAATGAGTCATGCCATGGAGCGTCTTCAGAGAGCCCTCAGCCCTCTTCCACCCACTTGCTTACTAATGTGCCTCACATTGAACACCTGTTATGTGTCAGGAACTGTCGTGGTCCTGAGGTTATAGAAATGAACATGTCAGACAAGATCCCTGCTCCTTTGAAGAAGATAAATATGATAGTGGACCGTGGCAGGTTCTACTAGGAAAGGGGCCTTTGCTAGTAAAAGTAAGGTTTCAGAATCAGAAGTGGCCTTGGTCAAGAGATAATGTTTCCTCTGAGCTCTCAATGCTAAGAATGCCTCATCCTTGGCAAGATATAGGGAAAGAGTTTTTGTTATTTGATTTTTTTATGCACTAGAAATAGTAAATGCAAATAGCATTGCTGTGTATTGAGGGGGTAGCCTCTGGCCATTTATAGAGTATGCTTGGCTTTGCTAAGATGTTCTCAAGTGCCCCAGATCAGACAAAATATGTATCTGTGGAAGCCTGGTCCTATACACACTGTCCCAGGATGCGGAGCAGAGAGGAGACCATCAGCTTGGGGGAAACAAATGCGTATTTAAGTAGAAAAAACAGCATAAAGTCACTCTGAATCATTTAAAGTAGGCGTGCTTTTATTCTTTTCTAAAGGGAAGCTAAAATTATTTTTTTGCTAGTTTCCAGCTAATTCTGTTGTATTTTATGAGTGTTGTGTCATTCAGAGAACTTGGAAACATTCATTCTTCCTCCTACCAAATTTGTGGAGTAGGTGGGAGAGCTTAATAAAGCTCCTGAAAACCTGCTTTCTCTGCTTATGGGTGCATGAGGAGGAAGAGGATGCGCTGGCATTGGGACCAGAGCGGAGAGAGCCACACTAGTGTGGAGCCTGTGAAAGCTTCATTGGAGTCCAGTCCCTTAGGGTGTTGGCACTGGTGATAGCCCCTGTGATCCCAGGACATCCCTTTCAAGGTTAAAAATGGGTTAGTTTTTTAAGTTATAAAGTGATCTTAAATAGAATAGTGCAGTGTGATATGAAGACAAACTGGGAGGATGAAGTCCTCAGATTTCAAGTTGGCCAGCCTCAAGGCTGGTTGCAGATTTTCTCTGGATTTGTTGCTGGTAGGAGAGAGACGTCTATCATGAGCTGGGGAAGCAACTCTTTGTATTAAGAACAAAGAGAGAAAAGCCAAGTCTGGCTGGGTGGTGTGAAGTTTGGGGTATATCTTGACAGAAACCAGAGTTTTGAGGTACTGTATTGGGATACGTGACCTGCAGTCAAACTTGAAAACAATAAACAGCACCAATAAGAAGGCAAAGCAGGATGGTATGGATCCTTGTCCATCTAGGGGTTGGGGAAAATGCTTTGTAAAAATAGAAGTAATCCGTGCCGTGTAGGAGAAGTACATAGGCTTCTGAGGACTCTGGGCATGAGGGCTCCTGTCAGCCGGAATGGGTCGGCGGGGCGGGGGGAGGGGTGGCTGGCGGGGCTGACGTTCAGTAGCAATGAGGATGTCTGAGTTGGCTTTACAGCAGCTGGTACTGTGGTCTTGGCATAGAGTAGAAGAGAAGAGGGTACAGATGAAGGAGGTGAGGCCCCAAGGGGCTGACAGGGCCTGAAACAAAAACCGTCGTGTCTCTTGAAGCACTGGGCTAGAGAAGTGTCTTCTTTTAGGCCAGGGGATGTTAGAACTGCAGGAAAAGGAGAGAATCGTTTAAATTGAGGGCTCCCAGAAGGGGAGGGGGTCCTTTTGCTTTCCATAAACTCCCGCTACTCCACACCCTTCCAAACTTGATTTCTGACTCATGTGGAGGATACTTAGGTTGAAGTGGGGTTCTGGGAGTGTCTCCTTGTTTTGTTGGAGGATAGTGAGGCTTGTTGCTTGGCCTCTTGTTCAAGAAGGCTGACCTTGGCTAGCTGTGGATTTCTTGGGATTCTGGGAGTGTCTCCTTGTTTTGTTGGAGGATAGCGAGGCTCCTTGCTTGGCCTTTTGTTCAAGAGGGTTGACCTTGACTCTCTGTAAATTTCTCTGCTGTTGGCTTTCTGAAGGTCACCTGCTAGCACCTGGTTATGTCAGGAAGAGATCTCTCCAGGCTGGTCCATTCAGGGAAGCAGCTTGCTTCAATCTGTCATCTTTGTGGCACATACATTTACTTTGCCATTTTTGGCTTGGGATGGCTGAAGCCATTACATGACCACAGAGTGGAAATCTGCACCGAGAAGGGCTCAGCAGGCTTGGCAGCTTTCCAAACGTTGCGCTCGTCTGCAGTGCTTGTCCTTTGATGGGCAGGAGGGACCTGGTCAGAGTGCTTATGTCCTGGATCTGTTCCTCGAAGGCCATTTGATGGCTGGAGAGTGCAGATCCTTTGGCTTGCTGGAAGGGGGTATGTAGAGATGCAGGTGTACTGCCGGGACAAGGCAGCCCGAGTTTCATCTGGGAACATGCAGACTTGGGGTATGCCGCTCAGAAGAGGGAGGCCTACCTGCCTCACTTACTCAGCTGCCATTTTCGCTGCCGGCAGGCATTTTGTCATCTACTTAATGGAGTTAAGCAATGGGTGTCGTGATGGAATAGAAATTAGATGGACATACTGAGAACGAGTAAATCTCCAAGTCTTGGTGCTTTCCTGGAGGATGCTGAATTAATGACCTTGAAGAGACTGTTTTGGAGTTTCTGCACTCCTGGTAAAGTACACCCACCTCCAGCTGCCTGCCAGAACCGCCCATGGGAGTGTTTTGTGTTGCCAGACCAAAACTAAGATTATTTTTATTACAGTCTTTTTAGTTTTCCAGGTGATTTTCATTTTCAGCCAGATATAAAAACCTGCCAAACCTTTGCGGTTCTGGTGAAATTCTGTCCACCATTCAGGGGGACTGTGCCTGGTGTCCTCACACTGCTCTTAACCACATCTGTTCCCACCCCAACCTCAGCCTTCACCTCACATTTGGCCTTTCCTCTAACTCTTTAAACCCCTTTCCACACCTGTCCCCCACCCTGTGTGTGTGTGTGTGCACACGTGTGTGCACTTGCCAGCCAGAGGTCAACATTGGCTGTCCTTTTTAATCACTCTCCCCCACTTAGTTTCTGATACGGAATCTCTCACTGACCCTGGAGCTCACCAATTCAGATAACTTTCCTGGCCAATTAGTCCCAGGGATCTTCCTCTCCCCCTGACCCTCCCTCCAGTCCTGGGATTATAGAAGCTGGCTGCCAGGCTGGGTTTTTACATGTGGGTTCCGGGAATCCGAGCTCAGGTCATCAGAGCTGTGCAGCAGCCCATCTCCCCAGCCCTGAGGCTGGTGTTTGCACTGCTCTTGGTGCCTCAGCCCGGGCTGCTGCTCATCTCTTTCTGACAAATGAGAAAGCTCCACTTGGAGATTTGGATGGACAGGTATTCTGAGATTTTTTTTTTTGCTCATGAACATTCCTTCTTAAGGCTAGTAGTTTCTGGTTATTTGGGGCCTCAGGTTGGGGATAGGTTTCTCAATCCTAAAATTGATGTGAAGAAAAATGCTAATTTGGTCTTCTTCTCAGAGACCTCCCCCAAAACCCAAGGTTTCTGCTACAGTGTTTCTGTGGCTTCCAGACTCTGAGAAATTGAGTTGTCCCTTAGGAAGTCATAAATAGGCATTCCAGGGGACAGGGCTGAGTCGGTGGTACTCTTGATGTGGATATTCGGTGAGATGCACAGATGAGAGGGCACATATAGCGCTATGCATCAAGTCCTTACAAATGTTGAGTTGCATTATGTAAGACAAGGGTTGGGTTTTTGTTTTTCTTTGTGTGTGTGTTGTTGTTGTTTAAAATCTACAAGGTATTAAGAGAACTGGACAAAGCTAAAAGAGATGGCTCTTCTAATGTCCTTGCTTTTGCCTGCATTGTCCTATGGGCTGGGATCTGCACCTTCCTTTCTCTGCCCCTCTCCCACCCAGGCTTTGGGATTTGCTCAGTCCTCTGTTCCTGCTAGGAAGAAGTCTCTGTTTCTGCCACGCTATGTGTTTCTGGATCACCTGAACATGCCCATTTAGAGTGTCCAGTTCTGCCTTTTCCTCAGAACAACTTAAGGGTTGTGCTGACTTTGTATCTCTCTCTAGCACCTCATGCGGTGTGGTATGTAATAGAGCCCAGTGAGTAAATCAATAAATTCTCTGAGAGAATGATGCAAATAACTCACCATCTTAAGCTGAGTGCAGGTAATGTGTTGCAGTGCTGGTGTCTTTGTATGTAAGCGTGCACATACTCTCCTTTTTTGTGGATCTGCTGGAGCTAGAACCCAAGGTCCTGCACATGCCAGCCAGTGCTCTGTATCCCCAGCCCTTGGGTTTCTCCCTTTAAAATTGTCTTTTATATTTATGAGTGTTCGCCTGCATGTGTATATGTGCACCATGTTCATACAGTGCTCCTCGAGTCCAGATGAGGGCCTGTGATCTCCTAGAACTAGAGTTCAGATGGTTGTAAGTCATATGGGTGCTGGGAATTGATCCAGATTCTCTACAAAAGCAGCGGCAACTGAGGGTGGTGGGGATTGAAAACGGCAGTTTGCTGTGTAGAGAAAGCACAGACTGCTAGGGTTGGTATTCAGAGCAGGCAAGTCTGCTTGTGAAGGGTGGCTACTGTTTACTACCTGATCGTCACTGTCTGACAGGAGTGTTGGCTGTGTTTACAGATATTCTGATCTGTTTGGCTTTTAAAGAGAAGCCAAAAAATGTGAGGTTCACCATAGTCGTCATCATCATCTTAACTTATTACTATTGTGAGCATGCACATGTGTGTACACATGGAGCCATCTTGCAGGCCTAAGATGTCTGAGCTTTTATGTGACCTTCCTGAGTTTTAACTTGAGGCTCACAGAGTTCCAGGACTTACGAAGCAGGTGCAGTGTTGTGCCTCTGCAGGTTAAATGACCTTTGTTTTCAGTTTGTGACCCTGTTGCGGATGATCTCTGGAATATCCTTGTGTCTGAGATCCCGTCACTATTGTGGGAACCATTTCCATGTGTGAACTGAAGATTATTGCTCTATTATGGGAAATGGAACCAAGCCAGGGATTTAGACTGGATGAGAAACATGGGGGCTTTGGGTCTGAGCGAGATGCCTGGCAGTTGGGTTGATGTGAGCCTCCTGGGGTAAGGCCAGTATGTTTGTAGTTTACTCATGGTATTTTATGTGTTGTTTCAGGAACTGACATCCACTGGAAAAATCTGCAACCCTCTCTCTGCCCAGAGCGCCAGGACCAATGTGTCTTCCCACCGCCTTAAACCACTGGTGAGTTAAGTGTTTTCCTGTTTTCCTCCTGTTGCAGTGAAGAGACATATTGACCTTGCACTGTGATCTTCAGATAATGATGTTCATCTCTTGTTAGTTACTTTTCTGTTGCTGTGATAAAACACCATGACCACAGCGCCTTCTAGAAGGGAGGGATTATTGGGGTTCATAATTCAGGAGGAATAAGGGTACATTATGGCAGAGAATTGTGGCAGCAGGTGGCAGACATGGTAGCAGGAATAACTGAGAACGCCTATCTCCAACCAT
Source organism: Ondatra zibethicus (assembly GCA_004026605.1). Taxonomy (NCBI): domain Eukaryota; kingdom Metazoa; phylum Chordata; class Mammalia; order Rodentia; family Cricetidae; genus Ondatra; species Ondatra zibethicus. Next base: position 193,773 of record PVIU01000614.1, read on the forward strand.
AGGTAGCAGTAAACAGGGAGTGAACTGGGAATGGCTTGTAGCTTTGAAACTTCAAAGCCTGCCCACAATGACATGCTTCCTGTAGCAAGGGCACACTTCTTAAACCTGTTCACACAATGCCACCAACTGGGCACACTTCTTAAACCTGTTCATACAGTGCCACCAGCTGGGAACACTACTTAAACCTGTTCATACGATGTCACCAACTGGACACACTACTTAAACCTGTTCACATGATGTCACCAACTGGGGATCAAGTATTCAAATGTTGGAGCCTATGAGGGATAGTCTCATTTAAACCATCACAGCTGAGTTTAGGTATGTCTAGGTTCTGCCACTTTTACAGTGGGATCTAGAATAATTGTGTGGTTTCTGGAGTTCCAAACAGCAAAATAGATCCTGTCTTGTTTACCCTGTAGGGTTGTTTGCTTTGAAGATTGTATGTTTGTGAAAACACGTCAGAGAGAGTGAGGTGTTGGGCAGAGACAGCGTACTGCCATGGGTTCTGAGATACATTGCATCTCTTCTCTCTCTCTCTCACACGATTTGCTACTTTAAGTAGCTTTTCCAGGCTTCCCAGATGTTGAAAGAAATAGCTGCTATGCCAAGATCAATGCGGCCCAGGGCTGGGTGGAGCCTTCCTGCCTTTCCTGTGGTGCTCGTGTCCACCTTAACCTGCTAGAGAGACAGGACACTGAAGCCTGTTGCACCTGAGTTAACGAGTATATTAAACTGGAGTAACAGACATTACCCTCACATGTGTACAGGCTGGTAATGTGGGTTTGAAATACTTGTTTTCTAAGACCTCTAGGGTGGTTCTTTAAGATATTTGCATTTTCTTTTCTTTCTAAATTTGTTACTACCTCTCTAGTTCTGTTTTATATTTGCTATATATTTTCATTCCGTTTTTGGTTTTTTGAGACAGGGTTTCTCTGTAATATCTCCATCTGTCCTGGAACTCTTCTGTAGACCAGGCTGGTCTCGAACTCACAGAGATCCACCTGCTTCTGCCTTCCCAGTGCTGGGATTAAAGCCACCCCATCTGGCTATATTTAATGTTCTTTCCCTTTTTTAGTTGAAAATATTTCTTTCATACAATATATTCTGAATATAGTTTTCCCTCCTTCAACTTCTTCCAGATCCTCCTGACCTACCCAAATCCCATTAGAAAACAATCAGGCATCTAAAAAAAATAAGAAAATAAGATGAAACAATAAAAAATCCAAACCAGAATAGGAACAAACAAAAAAAGAGCCAAAGAAAAGGTACAAGACAGACATACAGATGCAGAGACAAACACATTCACACACACAGAAATCCTAGAAAGGCTCAATGTTGGAAACTATAATATATAAACAAGAGATCTATAAGGTTAAAAAAAAAAGCTCAGATAAAGCATTATGAGACAAAAACCTTCCAAAAATACCATTGAGTTCACTTTGTATTGGCCATCTACTGCTGGCCTGGGGCCTGCCCTTGAGTGTGCTTTGTATACCCAGTAAGACTCAATTGGAAGCAATTAATTTTTCCTTTGCATAGCTGTGCTTTTTCTTTTCTTTTTCCCTCCGTCCCTCCCTCCCTCCCTCCCTCCCTCCATCCATCCCTCTGTCGCTCCCTCCCTCCCTCCCTTCCTTTCTTTTTAAAGTGAATGGATTGTATTTCACAATTACCTTCATGTTTATTTGTGATCAAATCATTTTATGCTCCACAAATGTTCTTTGGGAGAAACTTGTTCCTCACAGCAGGCAAATGTCTTGCCTCCATAGCAGCTGTAAGAATTAAAACCACACCCTTAGCAACCTTGTGTTCACTGCTCAAATAGGGATGATCACACGGGTGATAGCTAGTTCAAGTTGACAGTGTCCTGTAATCTCCTGAGGACAAGGACCACAGGAGCCAGGGAAGCTGTGTGATTCTGGCCAGTTTGTAGAGAAAATCTGAGCTGTTCAATGTTGCTGCCTGGTCAGCATCTATCAGATGGATCTGGTACTCTTGTGATCCAGTGAGATAAATCCTAATGACACAACCACTGGGTGAGCTTGCTGGGTGCTACAGTTGGAAGTTGGGACAACCCGGCCTAGGGTTAGGGACTGGTTTTTTTAGACTGCTCTCAGGGGACATGTTGGGCATTCTAGGTCCCACCTTGAATTTTGTCAGGTAGAAAGAAGCGTTTATAGTGGAGTCTTTAGGGAAGCAGATGGCTGTTCTGTTCAGTCAGTTGATATGTGTGTATGCTTCCTCTGTGTCACGGCATTTCTGGGGCACTGGTGATTTGCTCTTCACAAGGTAGACTGTGCGTCTTCTCTCTGGAGTTTAGACTAGAGTGAGGATAATAGATAAGAACAGGAACTTTAAGAGGGCTAAGATTTTTGTTTACATCACTTGCTGCTGTATCTCCGCTCCTTAGAACCCTGGATCCTGATGGGTACTTACTGTGTATATGGTTATGAATAGAGCAAGCAGATAAGCCAAGTAGAAAATGCAATTTCAGGTAATCATAAATGCTATGAAAAAAAATAAGACTGGGAGAGAGAACTGGGGAGAGAAAATGAGGGAAAGTGGGAAAGGGAGAGAGAGCGACTGATTTTCTATAGCGCCGTGAATGGAGTAGGAATCTGGGGGTGGGGTGGGGTGGGATATTCACAGAGGGAACAACAAGGGAAAGGCAAAGCCTTTGGTGTAGGCTGTGCTTGGCATGGTGCTGGAGCAGGAGGGACTCCAGTTTGGCTGAACTTGGGCTGCAGGTGGTTTAGGGAGGGAGTGGTGTGAAATGGGATGATTGTGTAGGTGGGAACCAGATTGTATAGGCCATGATAGAGTTGGGGTTTTAGTGAAGAAGTCTGAGTGTAATAGTTGATGTGATCTTGTACTTTAAGGTCATTCTTTTGGATCTTGAATGGATAATAGAAATGAGGGCAAGAGGACTCCTAGGGTAACTTTTGGGAGATCAGGCAAGGGGGAGGTGTGATCTCAAGTGGTCAGGCTCAGATTATACTTAGAAGATAGAGTCTGCAGTTCAGTGTGGGATATGAGCAAAGAGAAGAGGCAAAGCTAAGCTGGGAGTTTTGGTAAATGATACCACCATTTATTGAGATGGGGAACAAAGAAGGACCCTAAAAATTTGGTTTCAAGGCTGGCTGTGTAGCCCTGTTGATAGAGTGCTCAGCTGACATGTGCAAAACTCTGGGTCTGATTCCTCAGCACCACATAAACTTAATCCAGCACTCAGTAGCTAGAGGCAAAAGGACATAAATTCAGGGTCAGTCTGAGCTGCATAGTGGATTTGAGGCCAGTCTGGACTATATGATCTTCAGAATAAAAATTTTGTTTGAGCCTTATTAATTTTGAGATACCCATTCAGCACTCTCAGAGATAGAAAGTTCTCCGAGGTTGGAAATAGTATCTGTGAGGATCATCAAATCTAGATGGTATTTAAAGCTAAGACTGGATGAGGCCATTTAGGGAGAGAAAGAAGATGTTAGGATTTTGACAGAGAAAGACAAAGGGTGGATTTTCTGGCTAAAAATCCAAGAAATAAATCAAGGACTGGTGGGATAGCTCAGAGTGTGAAGGCACTTGGTGCCAAGCTTGACAGGTGGAGATCAGTTCTCAGGACCCACATGGGAGAAGGAGAGAGCCAGCTCTCCTCAGGTTGTTCGCTGTCTTCTCACACTGTGAGAAATGCACGCACATATGCATGTGCGTATGTACACTAAGTAAATGTAATGAAAATTTTTAAAAGAAGTAAATGAAGGATACACACAAGAGGCTATGGTATGATGTCACTGTTCATAACTAGGAGCTGTGCAAATTAGATAAAGATGTGAAAGTCATGACAAAGCTTCACCTTAATTAAAAAGTTAAAACATTGTGATTTCTCCAAATCAAGAAAATTCATTCCAGATTTGCACAATTTAAGATCTGGTCTGCTGAGAGAATTTATGAGTTGCATTTGTGCCCTTGGCACATGACTGCCTGTGGCTGGCAAGCAGAAAGACCAGGGTCCCTTGCCAACAACCTGTAAACTGTGTTGTTCTGTATATGGGCTGGAGCTCTGACAAGCTGGATTTGTGGCTGACTTTAATTCACTGCTCATACACTTAAGATTTTTCTTTTATCTCATAATTACATTATGCAAGAGTGATAAACTGAAGGCCCACTGAGTGCAAACTGTGTCTGAAAAGCAGTTTTCACAGAGAGATGTGACAAAATTCCATGAAGAGGAGCTGGAGAGGTGGCTCTGCGGTTAAGAAAACATACTGTTCTTGCAGAGGATCAGAGTTCGGTTCCCAGAACTCATATTAGGAGGTTCAAAACTGCTCGTAAGTCCAGTGCCAGGGGGATTTGGTACCTCTGACCTTTTAATACACCCACACACATGCACATATCCACACACAGACACACATCTGTGAAGGCGGATTTTTCTGTCCCATCTTCCAGCTACATGGAGACTTCTTATTAATTATGAAATCTTGGCCGATTAGATTAGGCTTGTTACTAACTAGCTCTTAAATTAATCCATTTTTATCAGTCTACTTTTTGTCTCCTGACTTTAGTACCTTTACTTTGTACTGCCCATGCTGCTCCCTCTGAGTCCTGGTGTCTCCTTAAGACTCTGCCTTTCTTCTTCCCAGCATTTTCTCTGCTCTGAAAATCTTGCCTAGCTATTGGTCATTTAGCTTTTTATTAAACCAATCACAGTGAAATATCTTCACGCAGTGTAAAGGAATATTCCACAACACACCTGCACACATGATTAAACATAAATCATATAAACAGATAAGTGAAGAAGGGTAAAAGACAGCATGCTTCATAGGACCACAGTAACATTTAGGGCATCCTCAAAATACCAAACAAATGTTCTAACATGAAAAGCAGAATAAATATAACTGCAATGCATATATGTGGAGTTTATATGTATCCCTCAAGCACCAAGGACCCATGAGAGAGACCAGTTTCGAATGTCAGACATTTTCATCTTCATCTGAGATTCTGGTGTGAAATGCAGCTGTTCTGTGTTGGTTTCATTTACCATTTCCGTGAATCACCCTGAAACCCACTCAGAGACTGAAGGAAAGAACCAACTCTACAGTTTTCTGTAGGTGGACTTTTCTGTCCTGCCAGCCACTCCCCAAATAACCACACAGACACTTATTATAGATGCTCGGCTAATAGCTTAGGCTTGTTTTTAGCTAGGTCTTATAACTTAAATGAACCCACTTCTGTTAATCTGTGTGCTTCCCTGAGACTCATTCACCTCATGTACTTCCCATCCTGCTTTCTGTGTCTCATGGCGTCACCTCTGACTACACCCTTCTTCTCCCAGCATTCTCTCTGTACCCAAACTTCTGACTAGCCATCAGGCCAACCAGCTTTTTATTAACAATGAGAGCAGCATGTCTTCGTACAGAAGGGTTATTCCACAGCAGTTTTCCCCTGACCTGTGTTCATGTGACCCCATGCATATATCATATGAACATACAAAATAATAATAATCTAAACAATATATTTCAAAGTGACGTCTTCCTCATTTTGGGCGGCGGGGAGAGCCGTAGAGCTTCAGATTTCAGACCCTTTTCAGATATCCATGCTGGTGGGGAGGGCAATGGTGTGGAAAGGGGAGTGGACTTTTCACTGTGTCCTTTGTACTTCATGTTCTTTGCATTGCTTATTACCTTTAAACAGGGCCTCAGAAGTATCCCTTTTGATTTTAATTATTTAAAAGAGTTTAATTTCATTTATCTCTTGGTCTGTAACTGTTGTTGCTCGATTTATCTTAATTTAAGTCATTGCCTGTTCACTGTGCCCCATGTCTTTTTTTGGGGGGAGGTGTCTTCAAGTTCAATTCTGATAAGAACAAGGGTTCATAACTTGAGTTTCAAAGTTTTGCATGTGTGGGAATAGGTCAGTCAGGCCAGTGTCTTCCCTTCCTCTGTTCTGATTTCTGAAAAGATAGAAGGGTATTTCTAGTGAACATTTTATTTTACTGCTTTATGCAAATAAGCACCTTAGGTGTGGTTTAGTCACCATGATCTGGCTCACAGATAAGGCCATCTCAGTTGAACTTTGCCACAACCTTTAGAATGAAATCTTTAAAAAAAATTTAAAAATAGATTCGCTTATTTTATTTTATATGTGCGAGTGTTTTTTTCCTGCATGTCTGTGCACCATGTGGCTGCGTAGGTAAGAAGAGGGCATGGTGTCCCTGGAGCTGGAGTTACAGATGGTAATGAGGTCCTGTGTGGGTGCTGGGAACTGAACTTAGGTCTTCCACAAGGGCATCAAGTGTGGAGTGAAATCTTCCTGCCACTGTAAAATAGAACTTGAGGTCTGGAATCCATTGTAGTTGATGGCTTCTAATCCAAGAATTCAGGTAAATTAAGACACAACCCAAACATTTTCTTTGTATTATAAGTCTGTCCAGGCTGGAAGGGTGACTTGGACCATCAGAACCTCAGTTCAGATCCCAGAACCCACATAACAAGCTGCCTATGTCTCACTTGTACATGTAACTACACTGTTGAGGTCACAGACAGGAAGATCACTGGGGCTTGATGACTACCAGATTAGCTGAAAAAAACACACAAGTTTCAGATTCAGGGAGAGATCCCATCTTCAAAGAATAAGGTGGAGAGTGGTAGAGGATGCCACTTTGTTCTGTGCTCTGACCTCCATGTATGTGCATGCACCTGTATACACATGTACAGATAACTTTCTCTCTCCCCCTCCTCTTCCCCCCACTCTCCCTTTCACTTATCATAGGAAAATACTTTAGGTTCAGGGAGAGAGCCCTCTCTCAAAAGGTGGAGAGTGATAGAGGATGACACTTGACAGTGTCCTCTGACCTTCATGTACCCATATGTGCACACATCTATACACACATAGGAAAGTGTTCAAAATTTAGTTTGCATGAGTTGAATGCAAAGACATAAGAGCTGTGTCAGAGTGGAGGTAGAATTTGGTGTCTGGAACCGATGGGGCCGATCCCCCTCCTGCCGTTGGCAGTGTGTGATGTTTCTGTAGCTTCATTGTCTAGAAGTGTTTCTTAGGGCTGCAACTTTATTCTGTTACCAGAGATTTGTAAGCCTGTTTTCTGACCAAAACTCAGTTTGTGCAGCATTGACGTTCTTAGATATTGATGTTTTCCCAAGAGATATACCATTTGATTTTACACTTTTTAAACAAGCGGGAAATTATGTCACATTTACTGGCCATGTGAAGAAACAAGATATTTTCTCCTCTTTTCCATCTCATGACTATTGCAACTACAGATAAAAGAAAGTATTTCTTGACTTTCTTTTTCTTCCCTGGTTTGGGGACATAAACATTAGGTTGTATGTGAAGTTGTCATTAAAACAAGGAGATTGACATTGAGTCCAGTGATACTGCCCATCATATACAGAGTCATCCTGATTTTTCTGGGGACTGATAAAGCATCGTCTGATGCTGACAGCACAGTAGTGCCCTCATCCTATGGTCTCCTTGTCAACAGAGACACTCAGTGTTTCCCTCAAACACAAGTGTCTCTGCTCTGTACATCAGAGCTTGTCTAAATAAAAAGTAGTTTCTGCAGAGGTGTGATTAAAAAAAATAAAAGCACCCTTTGTGCTAGTTGAGTTAACCTAATCCAGCTTCCACTGCTGTGATTGATTAGGTGTTGATTCTTGAACGTTTGGGGGAGCGGTCAAGAACCCCTTTAAGGTGTGTATGTATGTATATGATATGCACATAGAACCCTTGAACATTCCCAGGAGGTGACATTCCTGCTGAGTTATGCTTAGTCACACACAGTTCTAAATGTGGCCAGTTCTGGATGGCTCTGAGTGGAAGGCACCCACTTTAAGATTGCTTTTCTGATTAGATGAAACTGCTGAAGGCGGCCTAGTTTCAGTGCAATTTGTAGCTTCCAGAGCTATTCCAATATGGACTCAAAGCCGGAAATGCTCTCTTATGTAAGTTGCTGTTGCAGAGACACCTTCTACATTTTTATTTTCTGACTGCCAAATTTCTCCCCCATCCCTAGGTTCATTTATTCCCTCTTCAGCCCCTTCTCTGGCCAAGAAAAAAAAAAGCTTTTTTTTTTAAATGTGTATATTTTACAGTACATGGAGAGACAGTCAGCAAAAGTCATGGCTGTAGATACTGTGCTGTTCCCTGAGGTGTCATCTTTACAACATGTTGTCCTCCGTGGCAATTGCAAGCTAAATGTCCACAAGCAGCAATATCTTAAAAGGTTTTGAAATGGAGGACAGAATGTTGCCAGTCAGAAGTTTTTAAATTTTTAATTTAAGTTTAATTTGGCTTTTAGTTGACTTGGAAAAACAAGAGCATCTATCAGTATGGGGCTGAATCTTGCATGAGCATCAGTGTTTGTTGCTGTCTTTGTATTTTCTTGCTTGGCTTTTGTAACCTCTAACTTAATGTTTTATCTCAAATCCTGTTGTAAAAAAATCAAAGGATCTTTAGGGTCAATGAAACATTTTGTTTCCTCTGCTTTTAAAATTTGGAAAGTCAGTTTAAAACAATAGGAGCAAATCAGTTGGAGTAGTTAGGCAAATTGTATGCTTTTTTTCTTCAAGGAGATCTAACTAAAAGGAAAGGAAAAAGAAAGCAATAATGTAATACTTTTTAGTATTCTCTACAAGTATGAAGTCATTATATTTGTCTTGAAACATAATGAACTCTGTATAATTTGATTTGCTCATATAGTTACCATGTTGGAAACATTTGTACAAATTTTCTAATTATATTGTTTGCTGTTAAGTATTCATAGCATTCTCTTTTATATAATAAACTGCTGAACTTGAAACAGCTGACCATGTCCTAAGGCATTTTTCTCTTTTTATAATATACAGACAAACTTAAGACTGAACAATAGAAGTGATCATCTTTTTAAAGATGTAGTTTTGTTTCTATTTAAAATATCTTTGTGTTTATGGGACATGTAGAGAGTGACATGTGATAATCAGGATCCAGATGATTGGCTTCTCTATTATTTTAAATAGTTACGTTTCTTTGCAGTAGGAACATTAAAAATCTCGGTGCTTTGAAATATTCAGTTAATTGTTGTCAACTGTGGTTATTCTGCTGTTAGAGAACATTAAAACTTAACCTTCTATCCTACTGTGTTCAGTACATCTTGCTGCTACCAACATTTTAATTTGTCTGTCTGTCTGTCTGTCTGTCTGTCTGTCTGTCTGTCTGTCTGTCTGTCTGTCTGTCTGTCTGTCGTCCATCTGTGTATTGCATGAACATGTATGCTATGCAAATACCATATCTCAGAGCTAAGTCCCAGGCCCTGCTCACATTTTAACAAGACACAGGGTTGTCTGGCATTTGGCTACCCTTTACTTTCCACAATGTTTAGTAGATAACATAAAAGAAGTTCACAACCATAAGAAAAGACAGCAGACCTAGTCTAAAACTTGAATGACCATGTAGACAGTCTAAACCATTCACATTTTATGAGTTGTCCTGGTTAAGAGTTTTTGTTTCTCCTGTCTTTTCCCTCCCAAGTGGACTTTACAAACTTCTGAACACTAACTAGTAGCTAGGATGAAAGCAACATCTCAGCCCTTTCCATGTTTAGCTCCTAGTTTGGGGTTTAGAGATTGCCAGACTCTTGGTATGCTGGGCAGGACCTGGAGAAACTGGAACCCTCACTTTGACCGGGTGGAGACCCTGATTTCCACCTGCCCTTGATCCACCAGCCCTCCCTTGCACGTGCTCTATTTCTGATAGAAAAATGAGACTCTTTTAGTTCAAAATGCCTGCTTGTTCATGAGGAGCACCCTCTTAGAGCTGGAGGTAAGTTCTGGAAAGCCTGAGGCTGGTTATCTGACAGCCTTTGCAGGTTTACAAGAGCAGAGTCTCGGTGGAAGGCCCCTAATTCCTCATGTATTCTGCATGGCTACCTGTAGTACTCACGAGGAAGAACTAAGCAGTGAGTTCCTATCTGTCAACTCATGATGCAGCCCTTTAATAGCTCCCCAGGGAGGAAATTCTGTGGCAGAATTCAGAAAGTCTGGTGCAGGAGTGAGCCAGGCAGAAGGGCTTTTAGCTCTCTGGAATTATGGCTAGATCTATAAAGCTACTTGCTCACTCCATTCAAGATTCTCATAAGACTTGAACCACCTAGTTCTTGAATGTACGATAATACTTTTATTTCTTTATGACAGGTTCAAAGTTAGTTATCTACTGTCTCTTTACTATCATAAGACAAAAGGGTTGGTCAGAACAAAAACATGGTAAAGAGGCTTTAGCAGAGCGAATTTAAATCTAATAGAACATGTTCAACACAGGGTAGTGAATGTGGGCTGCCTAGGGTGTTGTCTAGTGGGCCCATGCTACCAGTTATGGGCTGAGTACTAAAAATATTGGAAAATGTACACATACACACCCACACTATTCACACACACACACACACACACGCACACACACACACACACAGAGTATGGCTTGGGCAATAGCTCAGTTAGTAAAGTGCATGCCTTATGAGCATGAGAATGTGAGTTCTATAAAAAAAAATGTGCTGTTGCCTAACTAGAAGCTTCATCTCTACTGACTTAACATTCATGGTACTCTGCACGAGCTTGGAGGAGAAAGGTAATTACCACTATCACCAGTGACAAATCCTGCTACCTTCGACAGTGATTGTCCTGCAAGATATACTGATGGGATAGTGGCACAAATATTATGGCAGTAACCAACTATGTTTTGATTGGACTTAAGGTTCACTTCATGAAGTGTAACCCACACTTGGCAGTGTTACAGTCTAGGTAGGTCATAGAAAACCTACTACTGTTATTACTAGGGGGAAACCTACTACTATTATTAGAGTATATGTAGTATATAGGCTATTATGCTAAAAGAACATAGCAATAAAATGACTCCGACTGACACACTGATATATCCATAGATCTGTGCCTTGCTCAGCCCACATGGGAGAAGCTTCTTCTTGAAGCTGATGGGAATTTAGATAGGGATTCACAACTGGACAGTGTGCAGAGAGTGAGAGATTTTGGAGCCCTCAGTCCTAAATGGGATGTCTTTATCAGGGATGCACGTGGAAGAAGGGGTGGGAAGATTGTGAGAGCCAGAGGTAATGGAGGACCCTAGGGAAATGCTACTTTCCAGACACAACAGAACTAATGCGCATGTGAACTCACAAGGACCTGCACAGGCTCAAGCTGGATGGGATCCCATACCGAGAGGAGGAAGTAGACACAGGGTCCCACCCTTAACCAAGAGGCTATCTAAAATTGATAACCACTGCCAAAGGAAAAATCCATTTTTGCCAGTGGAGTCTCATTAGGTATATCAGCCACACTTTAGGGCATGCCCCATGCCCAGGAATAGTTGCCTAACGCAAAATGAACTCAGTAGTATTTTTGTGGACTTCTTTTTAAAATTTCATTATCTTTGTTTTGATATTTTTTGCTTTGTTGGACTTTTGTTTGTTTTGATTTTCTTTTTTGTGGAATTTTTTTGGTGTGTTTTTGGTTTTTGTTTTTGTTGTTTTCTTTTTTTTTGAAAGATAGAGAAAAAGAACATAAAGTTGGGTGGGTCGGGAGGTGAAGGGTCTGGGAAAAATTAGGGGAGGGGAAAGCATGATAAAAACACATGAAAAAAAATCTTTTTTTAAAATTAAAACCTGTATAAAAAAATGCTGGCTCTGATGGCATGTGCTTGTAACCCTTGTAAAACAGAGACAGGGGCCTAATGGCCAGTCAGCCTAGTCTACTTAGCAAGTTCTGGAGTGAGAAACTGTCTAAAAAAACAAGGTAGACAACTGAGGTTGTGTGATCTCCACATGTATACACTTCACACAAAACTCATAGTATATCACATACAAAATGTATCATGGTGGGTATGTCCTGTACTAAATATATTGTGTTAATTTTAGAAAATCATTTGCAAAGTAATAGACACTGAAATGACTCAATCCTGCTTGAATTAATTAAATGGAGCAAATGAGAAGCCAGAAATCAAGGCTTGCAAAGGCCTTGCCATTGTGCTTTAGAAAGGATCTGCTTGGCAGAATTCTATTCTACATTCTTGGTTCACTACCCAGTGATACTGTGTGTCAACTTTATAGATGGCTTCTTAACATCAAAGTGTTGGTTTCTTTACTTGTTTATTGAAACAACATATACAGATCAGCAAGAAGTATTTGCATCACACTTAAGTGTGCTGGTCTTAGAGCCTAGTTACATGTGTGAGAAACAACATTTGTTGACTAAAGTTTCTGTATTTATTTGTTTGGTTTTGTCTTTATTTTTTGAGTCTTTTGTATGCCAGGCTGATCGCCAGCCTACTGTGTAGCCACGGATGCCCTTCAACTCCTGATCCTCCACCTAGGCAAGAACCACCAAGCCTGGTATTTCTGTTTTATAATAGCTACCCTACTTTTTTAGTAGTTGTAAACAGAGACACTGTGGTTTTGCCTGGGTGGGCAGAGCAAGAATATTGCTGTGAAAGTTTTGATGATCGGTCATTCCCAAGAATGGAGGGAGCGGGGGCTGTCTTCTGAGTGTGAAAGTTGGTAGGTGGGATGTGGTAGTGGCTTTAGGAAGAAGGAAACTATTTGGAACAGCTGACGTGGGTTAGGCACCACGTCATAAGAATGAAAGCAGGCTTTCTGCAAGCCCGAGAGGAAGCCGCCACCTTAGCAGGTGTGGGTTAATTGTTCAGGAAGTCAACTGAGACTTGGGAATTTTGAAAGTCCTGATCTGGGGGCAGGGACTGGGAATTTGCTGTGCTGTTGGTGTAAGTAGATCTGGTGTGGAGCTATTTCTGACCCCGAGAGGTGGCTGTCTAGGGAGGTGAACATCAGGAGAGGTAAGGCTGATGGGGAAATGATGAGCTACAGATCTCTCCAGCATGGCACTTTCTCTCTCCAGTCCCCTCTCATCACTCATGCCATGCTGGCCATTCTTGAGTTCTTTTGGTCATGCTTTTCCTTTTTTGCCTTTCTTTAGCCTGATGCTTTCCCAGATGAGCTATTCTCGGCCCCCCTTTCTTCTTTTCCTTTGGCCTGCTTAATTCCTACTTCAAGTCTTGACTTAGGCTTCATTCCTAGGAAATTGTTGACAATTGTTTCTTGCTCTGTTCTCTGCTAGCAACCTTTCACCCTGTGCACACATATGTACATTGTCCAGGCTTGCTTCAGCCTCTTAATTTGGGGATTGGAAGGTTCCTCAAGTGTAAAGAATGTCCCTGTACCTAGCCAGAGCCTGGCACATGTTGTTTGACATGTGCTTGCTTGGTGGATGTGTGTTTCACTGAAGTTTTGGTAGTAAACTGAGCTACAAGGAAGCTATGAGATTAGTGAATCTACTCAGTCATTCTGTTAATTATGTGCATTTGTGTGCATCTCTGTGTGAGATTGTGTGCATCCCTGGATGGTAGGAGAGGGGTGAATTGCCTAGAGCTGGACATGGATGCTCGGAATCGAAATCAGGTCCTCTGTAAGAGCAGTGTAACCTCTCAACCTCCAAGCTATTTTTCCAGCCCCGTAGCTCATTCATTTTATAGTTTGCAGAGGCCTACATCTCATAGCTTGTTCTAGGCAGAGCAAGGATTCAGATTCCCCTCCTCTTGTTCCTAATGCACCATGCCGTGATGGTTGCAGATGTTGGTGTGTGACGATGGTACCTTTCTGTCTCTGCTTAGTGCCTGGCCACAGCGACTGCTGAGAGTGCTATGGAGTCTAAGTTTTCTCCTGGGGAGGGAAACAGTGTCCTGACAATGCTAAGAGCTTTTCCTCTGCCATGTGCCAGGTTTACAACAGCCTTACCTCACTGTTTCCCCTTCCTTTTCCGGGTTTGTCCTGGTTTATCTTTGGACAGGGTAAGTAAGTATCAGCAACCGTTGCTAAGTAAATAGAGGAATTGCTCATTCAGGGTTTGTGGTGTCAAATACTCAGTGCCTGTGCTTTCACCTGTTCTGGCTGTTCTCACTGCCACTTCAAAATGCCCTGACTTAATGTGTGTCAAAGAACAGCAACAGTATATGTTTCATCTGACAGCCCATAGGATCAGGGAAGCCTTAGGTGATTAGGCAGCAGGACGTTTTTTTGTTAGTGAAAAAGTGAATCTGTTTGTTTCCAGACCCACCCTTGGGAATGGGATGGAGGTGGGTGTCTAGAAAGGCCTGCTTGTGTATTTTTAACTCAATGCTTATTGTGAAGCTTCTGGACAAAGTGACTTTACCATGTCCATCTAGGGTGAATCTTCAGCCTGACTCAGGACAGGGCGTGTGTCCTTCATTTACTGCCTGGCCACGGATGATGCAGTTTTGTGTGGTTGATTCCAAATCGCCATGGCTCACATGAGCCCCTCACCACCATTGATCCCAAGTGCTGAGGATCACTGTTGGGGGTGACATGACTTTGAACTTTTGGGCTCCTTTGGTAACTAACCAAATAGTAGATGGCTAAAATTGCCTATTCTTTTGGGGAAAGTACTCTGGAGACCAGAGACTTTAGGCCTTTGGCTTCTTTTGCTTTTTTGTTTTGTTTTGGTTTGTTGAGACAGAGTCTCATACTGTAGCCCAGGCTGGCTGGGGACTCTAGTCCTCCGGCCTCAGCTTCACGAATGCTGGGATTGTGGCCAGGAGCCACTGAGCCTGGCCACCTTTCACTTAAAGAGCTCTGCGGTGTTCACCCCTCCTCCCCAGCACTTCTGGATGCATTTCCTTTTTGCCTCTTTTCTTTTTTTCAAGTAAGAACTACACAATGTACAACGACCTTTTAGCTCACAGGATTTAGAAATCCCGTGTCTTGGAAGAAGTCCAGTGTCTTTGGTCTTAGGGATTTCTGAGGCCACTTTGGACCTTGTTGGCTTCCAGCCACATGGGAGCGTCTGATCCTCCCTGGGCTGGTCTTGAGTTCCAGGCATTGAACTGGAAGTGCATCAGCCAAGGATTTGGGCTGCGTCAAGAAGGATTTTGATTTGCTATATTCTCTGCGTGGCATCTGCTTATTTCCTCCAGGGACATCCCCTTCCTTGGAAAAAAATAACTCCAAAGATGCCTGTCTGACGAGCTAAGAAGTTCAGACAGGCATTTCCATTCAGGGATCCTAACTTGTCAGGCACAGGTCACTGTGTGAGCAATGTGTCACCAAACTTAAAGAGCTTCTGACATTCCCTTCCCTCTCCTGCCCACGGGTGCCTCTATACTGCTAGTTTCAAGAATGCCTATCTGAAATCTTGAGACAGATCAGTCAGCATTGGTTCTAAAAGGACTCAAACCCACAGGAACTTCCTGGGCTGTGACCTGAAGGACCTGGCCGCTGCTCTTGGGCCCCAGGCTCTAGCCCTCTTCCAGGCATGTGTTAATTTCTCCCTATGGTAAAAGGGAACCCTGGTTATGGATGGGGCAGTTGGTGGGGGGTTGAGGTGGAGGGCAAGACTCTCCTTAGAATTGTGTGCTGACATGACTGTCTCTGAGGGCCATGGTAAGGATCTCAGTGTATCTGAGACAGTACCATTCCCTCCGGTAATCCAGTGGTCCATGAAAGTGCTTCCCCTGCCCAGATTCTTCTGCTACAGGTAGACTTTACATTTATTCATCTTTAATTTTTAGTGTATTAGGTTTAATTAATTTAAAAATTGTACTATTTTACAATATAATAGTAACAGGGTAATTAAGACCCTCATTTGATCATCTCTGGACACATTATTTATCAAAATGTACAGAACAGGGCCAAATTCAGGTGCCCACAGTAAAATGGTGACATTTAGGGGATGGTGGCTTAGTCATCTGTGCGTAAGTTCACTGGATGGCTGATACTTTCATCATATTCACAGGGAGATTGTGGAGCTCTGTTAAAGACAGGTTCAAGTGACATTATACTCATCTGAACCATTGATCAAATAAGTCTAATTAATCTTTTTGTTTGTTGTTTGTTTTTGGTTTTTTCAAGACAGGGTTTCTCTATTTTACAGCCCTGGCTAACCTAGAACTTGCTTTGTAGACCAGCCTGGCCTCAAACTCACTAAGATTCACCTACCTCTACATCCCAAGTGCTGGGATTAAAGGCGTGCTCCACTACTGCTTGCCCCAAATAAATCTAATCTTAAAAGGCAACTGAATAGCTCTGTACTTGCTCATTGTGAGCGTG
Organism: Ondatra zibethicus; assembly: GCA_004026605.1. Lineage (NCBI taxonomy): Eukaryota > Metazoa > Chordata > Mammalia > Rodentia > Cricetidae > Ondatra > Ondatra zibethicus. Next base: position 209,899 of record PVIU01000614.1, read on the forward strand.
TGTCAGCTCATGGGAAACAGTGTTAGCTTTTCTTAGCAATTGATTTATTTAACTTTCTAGGTCAGAACTTTTCTGGATACTGATGTGAGACTTCTTGGTATGCTTCTAGGACCTTCTTTCAACACTATTCTCCATCCTCCCGTCCTTGAGGTTTTTGGAGGATTATTGACAACGATTCGTCAATGGCAGTTTTGTCTTTTTTTTTTTAATTGTCAATGATCTAATGGACCAGAGCCCAAACGCTTGCCATTCCTAAGGCAAGCTGTAGCTGTCCTAGCTCCACACCTGTCTTCTTCCTCAGTTGCTCTCACCGGTTTTCCCTTTCAGAAAAATCTTGTAGCTGGAGCAGGTAGGAATAGCACGACAGATTTCTCTTGTCATATTACAGTGGTCACTTCAACAGATGTGTTATTGTTTTGCCTTTTTTTTTTTTTTTTTTGCCAAGAGAACAACTTTAAAATTGTGTGTGTGTGGGGGGGGGAGGCTGGGGAGATAGCTCAGCTGGTACAGTGCTTATGAGAACCTGAGCTACAGCTCCAGAACCCACAGAAAAAGTCAAGCAGTGGCTCATTCTTATAATCCTAGGGCTAGAGAAGCAGAGACAGAATTCAGGGGCTTGTTGACCAGCCAGCCTCACCTGTTCAGTGAGATCCTACACAAACCGTGGGTGGCGTCTGGGGAACAACACCCAGAGCTGCCCTCTAGGGCCCGCATGGAGTCCCCATCTTCTGAAGGTTTTTCATACTTCATTGTTTTAAGTCATCCAAGGCCTTATCTTTTGAACATGCTCTGTTCAGCTTCCACCCCTGTTCCCTTCATTGTGTCCCAGACACAAATAGAACATTCCAGTGCTAGGAGTGCTTTGTAGCCTTTTAAAGGACTCCAGAGTTCTGCTGTTCTCAGCTTCCTAACCCTCACTGAACCAAAGAGTTTTTCTCTGAGCTCAGATAAACATGAGTTCCCTATTTCCCTTCCAAGAACATAGCATCTTACCTTCTCTGCCCTCCAGTTTTGTGGCTGGCTTTCTGGGCTACCTGGTTCAGCCATATAGGGCAGAGGCAATGGCTTCTTACAGGAGTCAACCCTGCTGACCACCCAGAACTTCTCGTCACACCCTCACTCCCCAGATGACCCGTCCCTTAGGACTCCCACCCAGGGCTGGGCTGAGCTGGTTCCGACTAGTTCACTGACAACTCCATTGTGGGTGTATGTTCCTGGGGCCTGTGGGCCTCTCCCTGAGCTAAGGCCCAGGCCCAGGGCTTCTGAATCCCAGGTCAGAAGCCAAAGGAAAGAACAGGCTAGGGATGGGCTGCTAGGAAGCTCAGTAGCTTGAGTGGGAAGTAAACTGTGGGAGGAAGGGAGGAGGGGGAGTTGGAAAAATCTGTGGTTACCCTGAAGACATTCAACCCCACAATCCAGGCACTGGTCCACTGTTCTGCAGCTTGGGACCCATTTTATTTTGGAATGACCAAGTCCAAGGGGGGAAAGTCTGAGCTGGCCTAATAGAGAAAAGGAGTTCAACTCTATTGTTACAGATCTGGAATCATTAAGACTCCCAGCTCTATTGAAACCGATCTCTTTACTATCTATGGAAAAAGATTTAAAGAGGCAAATCACGGTGAGGGATGTTTGATTTAAGGAGTGCTTTTAAAGGAACCCACTTTCGGAATGTGCATTTGCATACAAACAATGAGAGTGCTAATTAAAATGATTCTCACATAGTCATTTCAGCAGCATGGAGACTGCTGCTTGGCAACACTGCACAGTGGCAGGGAGCGCTTTCAAAACCATCTTGTTCCATCAGTCCTATCAACTAAGACACATTGTGGGCCTTTTCTGTGCAAGGCACTGTGCTAGAACCACTGTGTGTGTCTGTGTGTGTGGAGGGGTGAGGGGGCAGTCAAGGGTATCAAACCTAATGCCTTCTAGGGTGGGTTATGACACTACAGGGTCGTCCCAAGTTGAGCCTGTGAGTTGAAAGGTTAGGAATGAATAAGTAAGAGAAGTGTCCCACCTCCTAAGATAGGCCATCCCTGTAGACAGTGCTGTAGAAATTGCTAGCATTCTGCCCTGTACAGCATTTCCCCCTCCAAACTGACTTGTGTAGTTCCCCTTGGAAGCCATAGGCCAGTATTTAAAGTATGTCAGTCATCATCATCCATGCTGGCACCAGCTATCACTGGGCACCTGCTGTTTGCGGCTAGTTTGGCCTTTGCCTCCGGGAGTGTGGGAAGGGCTGATCTAGCCTGGGGAGGTGGAAACCCTTTCAGCTCCTGGAGTAAACTGCTGCCTTTATCTTTTTAAAAGTGTTTTCAGAGCGTCAAGTCTGGAGCTCAGCTGGTGCAAAGTAGAATTTGTGTATTGAAGCTTGTTCCCTTGTCGAGAGTCCATGGTAGTCATGTGGATTGAGTTTCACATCCTGACCACTTGCCAGCTCTGTGATCGTCCTCATTTGTGAGATTGGGATTGATGTAAGGGTAATCATAGTATAATGATGACGATAGCAAGCTGCACAGTGTAGTGCACAGTAGCATATGCCCCGGAGCTAGACTGCTGAAGTTCAAATCCCATTAGGTATCTAGCCCAGAGAAGTTGCTAAACCTCTCTGGGCCTTAGTTTATCTGTGAAAAAGAATAAATACCAGAGGTACTCTTACCAGAGGGTTGTTAAAAGTCGGAATTATAAAGTGCTCCATGCTTATTATCATAAAATATTTAGTATTCATTAAACACACACATACATGCATACATATATACATACATATACATCACATATGCTCACACACACACTCACACAGACACTATAGTTTTGGTTTTCAGAATTCCTGAGAAGTTTGGCCCTGGGCAAGTATTACTCCAACTCTTTTAGCCCCTATTTGTTGTTTTTGAATAGGGGAGATAGCCAGTGTTCTGATGGGTTAAAGCAGTTTCCTGAAGGAATTGTGGCTGGTAAATATCCAGAGCTGGGACCAGAACTTGCTTTATAAGTGGCTGCAGGCGCACTTACAAGCGTTCATGCAGGCAGATGGCTGTTCATGAAAATACTCAGCCTTTCTTACCATGAATGTGTTGAGTGAAGAGCCTGCCCCTCTTCTACTAACCTCTACTACCTCCCTCCTGCCCAACTTACCTGAGCTGTTATCTGTGGTGCTGTTGCTATCTGATGTCCCTGTCAGCTGTGACTTTGAGTCTGTGCCCTCTAATGGGGTCTCTGAGGGCATACCAAGGGTCTCTGAGGGCATACCAAGGTAACCAGCTGTTCTGCCTTAGTGCCTCCTCTCTGGCTGGACTTCTTTGAAGACCAAAGAAGGCTATTGCATTGTGAGACCTGACTTCAGGTATAACATCCTTTAGGGGAAAGGCTGATTGGAAGGGTTCTTCACCCCCTGCCTTTATGCTTGGGGTTGAAGCTCCGAGAAACATAGGAAATCAGTGTGTTGAGGAATTAAAACACCAAAACCAAACCAAACCAAAACAAGAAGACAGCTTTAACACACTTGTTCATTTTCTGTCACTTAGACATCTTTAAAAACTGATCATGTTTGCTGACAAAATGGACACTTTTTAAAAATGCTCTAACATCATGTATGAAAACACAAACACTATTCTATATGAGTGGTGAAAGGTGCTTTAACACTCGAGTCCTATTTTGGGCCTCTGGAATTCAATTCCTTCCTGTTGCCAGCTGAACCTGATGTATTAGATGAAAATATATTCCTATCTTCAAACGTGGACAGCAGGACATTCTGTCCTCCGAATTTTAGTGTTTGACTTGGGTGTTGCAGGAAACTTGGCACCCTCCCTCTTCAAAATAATAAACAGACATGATGTGGCCTCGTGTTTCATCTGATGGGCTTAGATGCTATTGCCTCATAAAGGCTGATTCATAGACAAATGGGAACTAATTATAGTAGCTTAAAAATAATACCCCTGTTTAAATTTGGCAAGGCAAGATGCCGTGCGTGTTTTTCAGGACATGAGAGACGTTTCTTCATGAAGGTGACATACACTTTTCTGTTTTAGCTGCTCAGTGATTGTGCTGGTTCATTAACTGCTGTCTTCATTGAAATATTTAGGGCTCTCTGGCACCCCCTCTATGCACAAATAATGATGTACTTCTTGCTAGAACAAATCAACACAGGAATTTTTTTCTAACTGCCCTCCTTGTTTATGTATTTATGTATTTATTTATTTATGTTTGTTCTGGGGATGTAGCTCACGACTGAGTTATATTCTTTGACCTGTTGATGACTCTTAATGAAACAGTGTTGTGTTTGAAGAAAGCAAGTATTTGTTTTTGGTTTTTTTCAGCTCAGTATTTAGACTCTCTATGAAATTGCAGGAAATTGTTTTCTTCTTGATGGAAAGTTTAAAGGACAATTTAGAGCATGCTTTAAAATAGGATTTATTATTATTTTATGTGCATGTGTGTGGGCTTAAGTGTATGTATGTGCACCATATGTGTGCAGGTGCCCTCAGAGGTCTGAAGAGGTCATCCAGTCCCTTGGAACTGGAGTTATAGGCAGTTGTGAGCCACTGAGCCAGGAGCATCCGCAAGAGCAGCAAGTCTTTTAACTGCTGACCCAACCTCTCCAAAGGATTTTGTCTACGTTCCTCTCATTACTTTGACTTGACTTTATCCACCTCACTGTAAATTAATTCACTTTGGATTTAGTTTTCTTTAAGTAAATGATGCTATATGATCATGTACAGAATTTAAAAATTAAAAACTATCTGCAGTAGAAAGTAGATCTCTGCCCTTCCTGTATTTGGACAGTTCTCCTCAGAGGCCGTCTGGGGCACCACTTTCTTGCATTCTCTTCTGGAGATGTCTTTCATGTCCAGAAGTACTCGTGTGTTTCTGTGCACAGATGCCTTCATACCCTCTACTGTTTTTTTAACCTTGGTAGTCTTTTGATCCATGATCTTGGAGATCCTTCTATTTGACAAGTTGAGTTGCATAGTCTCTGGAAACTAGATGTTTTTAAAAAGTAGATGTGGAGTGTGTGATAATATACAAGCAATTGTTGACCAGTTTTTTACCTATGAAGCCATGCATGGCATAGTGTGACTATTGGTGTCCATCCACTAAAGAATGCCCTGTTTTGGTGTTATAAGCAGAACTCTAGAACTCAGGGGCAAGAGTTGAAACATTACTTTCTTCCATGACTGTTTCACTATGTGGTTTTAGCCAGTTAACCTTTTGGTGCCTCAGTTTCCCATTGATAAGGGGATATTTATCTTAGTGTCAGGATGTGAAGATTAAAAACACTAGTCTCTATCGAGTGCTCAGCCCTAAATGGTACATCTATATTAACCTTGCCCCTCCAAGGCTCAGAGAACATTGATAAAGAGGAGGAAGAAAGAATGTGAGCCAAAGAGAGGCTGTGGCCAGTGTTGTGAAATGTGTTATCTTGATGTGTCTTACCCATTGTGCTCATAAATATCTATGGTTACCTCCTTAAGATCAAGCCAACCACACCAATCATTCAAGGAGGCAATATTAATTGTACTTGTGGATAAAACAAAACAAACCCCCCAAAAGCAACAATAACAATAACAACAACAATAGCAGCAACAGCAACAACAACAAAAAACCCAAACCAACTAAACAAATATCCCAAAGAAAAAGAGCAGAGGGCATGAAGCATGGGGGGGGTTGTATTTGGGGTGCTTGGAGGAAGTAAGAGGGAGGAGTTAGGATGTATATGATAAAGATGCATTGTTTACATGTATGAAATTGTCAAAGAGTAAATAAAAGATATTCTATTACAAAAACCCAAATCCTACTATTCTGTATAAAGCTGATAGGCCAGTGCTGACAGGCATATTGACAGATGTAGGAACACAAGTATCCTAAGATGGACTTAACCTCTGTATGTTTCTGAACCGACCTTAGTGATTTTTAGAAGCTGTAACACAGTATTGGGTGTGTGGATTATATGTGTCTTAGATTAACTCAGATCCCATGTTCACTCTTTCCCATTTCCTGTTGCTTTTGTATAACATCCTAGAAGAAAAAGGTGAAGATGGTGTTTCAAGTCATCATACTCATGGGTTCACACTCCTCAAATGCATCTCTAATAAATGATTTCCCCACATATGACTAAATCACAGCCTTAGAATAATCCGATTTTTATATTTAGGCAACTGTATAGGTCATGTGTGCATATATGAATAAGCATTTATTGAATGATTTCAGCATGTTTTAGGTTATAAAATCAATTGAATCTTTAGAAATGTCTAGAAAGTGCTCTTACTCTAATTTAGTTGTCTTTGGCAGTGGGAATTCAAGAGTCTTTTGTCTTACAACAACAAAGATCATCCCTTTTTTGGATTCACAGTGAGCTGGAGCTCTAATCCCCTTGCTGGGGTTTGTTTGGTATTTGACCTAGGAGAATCACTTAAGCTTCAGGGGTTACAGATGGGATGACAGTGGCAAGAGAAAACAGACAGAGGACCCGACAATGTGTGGCACAGAGCAGGTGCTTGTGGGCCATCTGTTCTTCCTCTCCATCTCCTCTTCTTTATATCCCTGCCTCAGTGTCCTGGAGTAACCTCCTCAACCATAGCCTCTTCTGCTGTGTTCAGCTCTGTGCTCCGCCTGCCTCATTGCCTTCATCTGGGATGGTGTGGACAATAGCCGCGACAGTTTCACTTGCATTGTACCAGTTGCCTCTCGACTAGTGAATCCGCCAAAGTTTAATGAGTGCCTGTAAGTGAGTGAGGAGCAGGAGGTGTAGCATCTCCTGTGCCGTGCGGGTCAGCATTCGTTCTTTGACAGCGGTGGCTGGCAGCAGCACTGTAGGAGTGGAGTGGGGCCTGGTGCCTTGTGCAGCCTACGGAGTTCTTTAGATAGAACTTTCAACCCTGGCTGTGCCTATGAGGAATTTGACTGTTTCACATCCATGGAAACCCCTTTGCCAGTATTGTGCAGCTGGAGGAGAGCGGCACCAAGGAAGTAACTTAATTTCATCAGAGCTCCATTAGGACTTGTGCTAGGCCACTCTGACTTTCTGATCTTGCTTTGCTTTTCTCTTGAAAAGCACACGTTGTTTGTCTTTGAGATCTTGTGGCCAGCAAAGCTTGGTTCAGAGATGGGATCTTAGGCCAAAGGGGTGAGTAGAGAAAGGGAAGGCGCAGATGGAAAAGGAGCAGAAAGGCCTTTGCTAGGGCCTCAGCATCACTTATTTGGACAGCAGCTACTCTATGTAACAAGTGCTTTGCTGTGACTTTTTGAAATAGTGGTCACACCCTTATGCATATGTAAGAACCAGGGAGTTCCCCAAAGACAAGCAGGCCAGGCCCTTCCTGCTCTGAAGTCTTGGGCATCCTAGAAATATTGTTGTTACTTGGAGGCTTCTCTTTCTTGCCTGGGTCTCTCTGTCCTCTAAGATCTAATCTACCTCAGCTCCCACTGTCCAGCTGTTGGAGTGCTTTGACTCGGACCACTCATTTGGTAATTAGATGTAATGTTTTCAGTAGAACTGTGAGCTGTTGAAGCCTTTGTCATTTTCACATGTTTACATTTGTATCTCACTAATTCTCTTAGGGCAGTTGCTATCCATCCTGATTCACTGCTGCAGAGGGGGTGTTGCATCAGCAGCAGTGAACTAGCTAGAAATGCACACCATAGCCACTACATTAGAAAGTGTGCTGTGCTTTCCATTGCCTGCTGTGTAACAAGCTTGGGTGGTTTTATTGTAGGTCAAAGTTCGAGAGCCTCTACTTAGGGAAAAACAGGTGCAGGGCCCCAGAGATCTGATGGTACAGCCAGTTCCCCCATTACTCTCTGACTGAACTTAAGAAAAGGTTTGTTTGTTTGTTTGTTTGTTTTTCTTCTCTCTCCTTGCAGTCCTTTGTTGTATGGGGTGCTAATGGATGTCCTACTTATAGGGATGCATGTGGAATTCTGGGGAAAATAAATGAGTGGTCCTTTAGTTAATTTAAACAGTTTTGAAGATTAAGAGTGAAGAATGGCCCCCTTATGTTGCTCAAACTAGTTTTGAAGTCCTGGGCTCAAGTGATGTTCCTGCCCTCTACCTCTCTAGGAAGGAGGGTGTAAATGGGTGCCACTGAGCCCACCTTAGACAGGATTCTTGATGGTAGGGTTTTTCAGACGTCTGGATGTGTCACTGATGGTCTTTGAAGGTTTCTTAGGTGGGATGGTGCAGCCTTGCCACAGTTCCTATGCTGTGCTCCCTCCGACTTCTCTGGGACCTACTTTGTAGGACGTACTTTTGGGAAATGTTCACTTAGCAAAGGATGACTTAAGAATGCTTTTATGAAAACAGGCAGATCTCTGCGAGTTTGAGGCCAACCTGGTCTACAGAGTGAGTTCCAGGACAGTCAGGGCTGTTACACAGAGAAGCCCTGTCTCGAAAAATAAAAAAAAAGTTTTGGACCTTGAGGTTTTATGACCTTATAAATCATTGAGAAAGAGACTTCCAGTACAGATTAAGTCAGACACAATGTTAGCATTTATAATTTGGATGAGTGTGACTTATAGAGAAGTTGACGTTGATATGGTATGTGAATGAAAAGAGAAAAAAGGAGGACAAGACTGCTCCTAGGTTTGGTGGAGGAGAAGGTTTATTGTAGGTATGAGGATGAGCATAGCCAGAGGCAGGGACATCTGGGAGAGTCCAGAGTGAACCTGACCCTGAGCTGGACCATGTGAGGAGAGGGGGCAGGAGAAAGGGGAGCATCAGGGGACTAGGAGACCATGAGGCCAGGAAGGTAAAGCATAGACAAAAGAACTGGTAAGCAAAGTAGCTGGATTATACAGGCAAGGGCAGCCCAGTCCCTGGACTGGAGAAGTTTAGGGTAGTGGGTGGAGCATGCCAGGTAGAGACTGAGGGATGCTGGGAGAACCTGGCTGCCAGATCTGCAGTGAGTGATCATGTGGATACTGAGACTCAAGCTACTGGTCCCCAACAAGAGCAACTGGTGCTCTCCAGCCCCGGGACGAGCCATCTCTCCAGCCCCATGGTTTTATTTTTTCAAAAAGAAGCAAAATTATTATTTTTTTAAAGGAAGAAAATGGTACATTTGAAAGGAGGTGGGGAAAATGAGGAAAGGAAAATGTCACTTAACTGAGCTTATCTGAGGCCTGGCAGGAAACATATGGTAGATTCAAGTCAGGTAATTTAAGGAGATTTTAATAAGGGAGCTATTTTTAAAGGGTGTAGGCAGGAGTTGGGGAAAGCGGCAGCAGTAATGGTGACGCAGGACTTGATTTCTCTCTGTACCCAAGGCTTTCTCTGTGCCGCACTCAATCATAACACCACCCAGGGTAGGTGTGATGAGGTCACACTTTGCAGATGAGGAAAGGAAACCTGAAGTAGGAGGGCCAGGCTTGCACTTGCTGGGCCTGCAGGTAGACCCGGGCTCTCTCTCCCAAGGTACCCAACCTTTTGGCATTGCAAAATGGGCTTCTTGGACTGCAGTCATAGCTGGGATGCATGTGGCTAGTACATCCTCTCTTCCTCTGCCTTCCCCGTGTGCTGAGGCTTTGCAGGTGCTCGTGTTCTGAGCCGGATGCCTGATGGGGGGGCATCAATAGATGAGAGCAGTGGTACCTTAGACAGGTGTGTACATGAGCAATGAAAGCATGCAGGTTACATGTGGGAGAGAGTTATAAACATACAGTTGCGTGGCCAGGTGGGCTGGGGCTGTGACATCTGTCACCCATCCTAGAGCTCTTTGGAGCAGACGGAAACAGTTAAAGGGTGTGAGCAAGACACTTAGCTAGCAGGGGCGAGGAGGAGGAGAGGGAAGATGGTTAAGACCTGTGGCCCATCCCAGGAGGACGTGGCAGCTGGAGGAGAGTGAAAGGGCATGTTGTTCATCTGGTGCCTTAGCCACCTGGAGAAAGGGGCAGGCAGATAGTTGGTAGAGGGGTCATTATGGGATGTGTTTTCGAACTGGTTTCTTTAGTTCGAGCAGGCCTTTGCTAGAAGTTGAATAAAGATTAAATTTTTTTTAAAATAAAATTTACTTTTGGTGTTAACTTATTTATTGTGTGAGTGTGTGCTTTTATGTGGAGGTTGGAGGGCAACTTGTGGGACTCAGTTCTCTCCTTCCACCACGTGGGCTCTGGAGATCAAGCTGCAACAATCAGGCCTGGTGGCAAGCACCCTTGCCTCTTAGCCATCATTTGGCCACAGAGGTTTTTCCTTCCTTCCTTCCTTCCTTCCTTCCTTCCTTCCTTCCTTCCTTCCTTCCTTCCTTTCTTTCTTTCTTTCTTTCTTTCTTTCTTTCTTTCTTTTTTTTCTTCCTCCAGGAAGTTCCAGAGTATATGAATACTTCATTTTGCTTAACCACTAAGACAATTTCAATAGTTCTTTTGTGGGGTCCCCATATCAGTCTGAATTTGGGGTGGTCTTTAGCACTCAATTACAGTACTGCTCACAGTGAAATACCATCCATACCAAAACTAAAAATCAAGAAGATAAAATACCCCTCAGATGCGGTGCACAAGACCTGCCTTTGAAAACATCTGGGAGAAATAACAAGTTGTTTGGAAGACTGTGATTGTCAGATGGACCCCCACCTCGCCATCCGCAGGGAATCTCTGGAGTAAACCTTTATTTCCTGTTGCTTCCACACAGCGGGATCTTCATGGAAATATTTCACATGTTTTCTCAGGCAGCAGGAAACTTTGAAAGGCAGACAGGGCTGAGGTCCCACATAGGAGCAGAGCCGGTCTTTGCCCGGTACCATTACAGGGTACATGGGGAGCCAGCCTAGCCTTGCTGCTTTGAAGCTGGGCCAGTTCCTCGCCCCAAAGTGCTGAAGACTCCAGCTCTCCGCAGGTGCCATCAAGGCCAGAACTTACCACACATTCAGCTCTTTCAAAAGACAGGCATATTTTTAAATGGTCTTAAATGTCAAACAGCCCCTATCCCCCACCAACCTGCTCAAGACATCTCATAAATCAGAGAATAAATCTAATAGGAATTTTTAGAAATCAAGAATTCTGGTCAGTGGGATTCTTTCATCTTAAATCTCTTAAAAAAAAAAAAACAGAACAAAGCAAAATAGTCATTGTTCCAGAGGGTTTTTTAAAAGTTTATTTTAAATTCATTGAAAGAAACAAAATTATATTTATTAAAAAAAAAAGTAAAGGAGGGGCTGGAGAGATGGCTCAGCCATTAAGAGCACTAACTGCTCCTGCAAAAGACCCAGGTTCTATAAGTAGCACCCACATGGCAGTTCTCAACCATGTGTAACTCCAGTTTCGGGGACTCCAACACCCACTTGTGGTTCTGTGGGCACCAGGCATGTACGTGATACATAGACATACATGCACCCAAGAAACTCATAGACATAAAATTTAACAATAAAATAATTTAAAAATAAAATAATCTCTCAAATTAAAAGCCAAGAACAAAAAGAACAAGCTGGTAGTGTTTCCAGAGAGACAAATCTAATTAGCTGTAGAGTACAATCTTTCCTAGTTTCTCAAATGAACAAGAACTCACCTTACCTATTTCTAAGGCATGAACATCACTAAATGAGTTAACCGTTTAGGCACCAAAGCTTCAGCCCTCTGGTGGGAGTTGAGTAACATCAGAAGCTACTGCAGTTTATTGTAACAAATCATAACACTTCCCCCTTCCTTCTCCTCTCTCTCTATACTCCTCCTTGCTCTCTTTCAAATTCATGGCCTTTTTTTTCCATAAGCTGTTGTTACATACTTGCATTTGTATATTTGTGTGTGTATGTATATGTATGTATGTATGTGTATATGTATTTCTAAATATATATGCATGTTTTCAGGGCTAACCACTTGGCATGGGATAACCAATTTTGCTTTTTCCTTGGGAAGATTATTCTTCCTGCTCTTGGCATTTCTTTATATACACTAAACATCATATAAAATGATTGAAATCATGGATCTGAATTTCAGAAATCTGGTCAATATTTTAGTAAAATATTGAGAATTCCAAAGGGTCTGTGATGGAAAGGGGCCAGTCGCAGTAAGCGCTCTCTGCTCGTGCCGTCTTCAGCCACTCTGCCATGGAACACCCTTGCAGGAGGCTCAGGTACAGCTAGAACCGTACACTGCAGCTTCACTCCTGAGCCCTGGACTGTCCACAAAGCACATCCTTTTTCTTCCTTTCCACTCCGGAACTCATTGAGGAGCATCTTTATAAAACAGACGATTTTCCAGAGACCATGCGTGCAGCTTTCTTTGAAAATTGAGGTCTTGGCTTGGCGTGGTGCTGCACGTCTTTCATCCCAGCATTGGGAAGGCAGGGGTGAATCTTGGTGAGTCTCTGAATTCATGGCTATCCTGACCTACAGAGTGAGTTCCGGATCTACTTAGAGAGACCCTGCCTAAAAACTATTAGAAAGAAGGAGGAGGAGAAGAAGAATGGAGCTCCTAAGTTCCTTTATCGTGAGCTGTGTTTGTCTGAAGAGTGTGACATTTTAACATTTGACTTCCTGACTATGAAAAGATTGAACTACTAAATATAGAATGAAGGAGTTTGAGTTCAGTGTTTTTTGACCTTAGATTACATCTACAAAGACCGTTTGTTTTGTATTGGTTGTTTGTTTTTAAAAGAGAAATCTGTGGTATGTGCTTTCTTGCAGTTATTTCTCATGGATAAGGCTAGTCTATTGATGGTTGAATTTACATTGTCATGCTGTGGCTCCTGGGAATTGGCTGCACAGTGAGAAGATCTAGTGTGTCACATGTGTCCATAGACTTCTACAGATAAGCCAGTGGGGCTGCCTTTTGTGGCTTGTCAGTTGGTTCAGACTTGTCTCTGTCTATATATGTAAGGCTTATTGGCTTAATTCATTCAGATACCAAATTCTGAAAAATTAGAATTTAGAGGGAAATTAATTACTGATACTAGAAGATGGAAACTGAACCCAAGATAGTGCTAACACATCTGGGATATATGAGGCAGCATGGGAAGCAGTCATTAGTGTCCACAGTGATGCTATCGTACCTCACTATAGCTATCTTTCTTTAAATGTTAGATTTCCCAGTTAACCAGAGGGTCTTTTTCTTATGCAGAATATTCTGTTAGTTCTTTGTGGACAGCGGGTGTTTGTATGTAGAAGAAATTTACACAGAGTATTTTCTGGAATCACTTTCCTTTTCATGTAAAATCAAATCAGCTTCATATTTTATTATACCTTTACTAGACCCAAGGATCGAAAGAATATTTGCAGTGAATAAAGAATTTCGGTTCTTTTTAAGCAAAGCGTTCTCCCTGTCACCTGTTCTGTAAACACAGAGGCAGAGCTCTCTCTGCATCTGGCCGTGTCCTCGGCGTGCGCGTTGAGAGGTGCGGAGGAGCTCTGCTTCAGTCCTGGTCAGGCCCCACACTTAATGACCTTGTGGGCAGTTTCCCCTTTCTCACTCGGACTGCTTTTTCATTAATGTAGTGAAAATGTCAAGAGGAGCCATTTCTAATGTGTTCTAACGAGGACAGCTTTTAGTGATAGGCTTTTACAGTAGGATCCAGGGATTGAACTCAGGTCGGCAGTGCGCGACAAATGCTATCTTGCTATAAAAGTAATATGCCTCCCAAAAGGTCTTCATTTTCTGTTTTCCCCAAACCTTGATTTTTTTTTACCCCCCACCTTCTTTCTTTCTTTTTGATTTTTTTTTTCTGAAACAGGGTTATTCTGTGTAGCTCTTACTGTCCTAGAACTCACTTTGTAGACCAGGCTGACCTAGAACTCAGAGGTCCTGAGTGCTGGGATTAAAGGTATGTGCCACTACATCTGGCCTGTTTACTTATTTGTTTTTAAATTTTTGCTTTCAACTGATGCCTTCATTTAGAGACCCCAGATTTCCAGTGTTAGAATCTGTGCTGCAAAGGGCCTCAGAGGTGACCAGGTCTCCACTGGTTCTCATTTTCTTTCCAGGATGACAGGGGCCACTCACAGCTACTCAGGCCGCATTGGAAGCTTCTGTTTACTGTCACTGTCCGAGGGTATCACATGGCTTTAAAAATAAAAAGCAGCAGCTTGCCATTAAGCGACCTCTGAGCCTTAGATGGCAAGCCTGCCAAGGACAGCGAGTGATCCCCAGAGCACAGGGTGTGGTGCCACTCTGAGACTCTTAGGAACTGTGTAAATATGTAGAGTAGTTTGTTTAGAACATTCTCCAAGTCACCATTAAAACATGAATTTAAAAACAAGCGGGACGTGGAAGAACCCGAAATGCAGTGCAAGTTTCAGCCTTGGAGTTCAAGGAAGGCTTTCATAGCAAGGGAGAAAATACTATACATACATTATTATCATAACCAGATAATATAACAAATTATAGCAAAATCACATGAGATGGTTTTATGTTTTGACTGTCTTTGCCTAAAGAAACTATTGCTTTTGAGTAATGGGACTGTATTTAGTGAAAATTGGAGAAGTTGGGAATTTTAAGAGTTGATGCAATGAACAAGGAAGGTAGGCATGAAATCCTACCCCTAGTCGTTGGCACTTGGTGGCTGATGGGGAAGGAAGAGTAGGTTTTGAGAGTGTGAGTGGCCCCTGGTAGGATTACGTGCTCCAGTGGATGGCCACACATTCAAGAGTATCTATCTGGGCAGCACAAGTTGGAATCAGTGGTTTAAAAAGAAAATGAAGGCATAAAGTTAGTTGAGTAGGACAATAGGGTGGATCTTTGAGGAGTTAGGGGAGGTGGGTGAATGTGATCAAAATGCATTGATGAAGGTCTGAAGGAATTGATTGAGGAGAGAGTTTGCTGCCGTGTGAAATTTAACCCTCACACTATTATAGGATTATATGGGAGGATGTAAACGGAGAGTTAGAAATAAGCAAAATATTTGCCCCCCCCCTTTTGGTTTTTCGAGACAGGGTTTCTCTCTGTCCTGGAACTTACTCTATAGACCAGGCTGGCCTCATAGAGAGAGATCTGTTTCTCTCTCCCTCCCTAGTGCTGGGATTAAAGACTTGCACCACTACTGCCCAACTAAAATCATTGCTTCTTATGTTGTATCAACATTTTAACGGTTTCGGCCATTATGGATTATGATGTGAAATGGCCTTACAATTAGGTCCCATTTGAATTCTTTGCTTCCCCCAACATCTAGCTGAGACATGTCGAGATAAAAATTGCGCGTGCTTTTTACTAATTTCTCATTTGCAGCCAGTGCCAGGCTGCATGCAGATGGGACGGCAGTCATGACTGGCAGGCCGTGTGAGTGGAGCTGAACCCACACACTGTTTTATTCGTTGTGAACATTTTGCAGGAGAAGAAGGGAAAAACTGTTTCCTTGCTTAAATGAAAGCCTGACACAGTGCAGCTTATAAATACTATTTAAATCGATGGGACCAATTCCTAGACATCCCCAGCTCTGTGTGATGGCTCAGGTTTGGGCATCGACATTGAATGTGTGTTGTATGTACTTGGTTGTATTTTTTTTTATTCTTTTATTTTTCATTCAAAAATTTGCACTTCCTCCCCTCTCCCAGTCCCCTCCCGCTCCCTCACTACCCCTTTCCCTCCCCCTGCTTCCTTAAGAGGGGGCAGGGTACCCTGCCCTGTGGGAAGCCCAAGGCCCTCCCCGCTCCATCTCAGCCTAGGAAGGTGTGCATCCAAATAGACTAGGTTCCCAAAAAGCCAATACATGCAGAAGAGATAGGTCCCAGTGCCATTATCATTGGCTTCTCAGTCAGCCCCTATTGGCAGCCACATTCAGAGATTCCGGTTTGATCATATGTTCATTCAGTCCTGGTCCAGCTGGATTTGGTGAGCTCCCATTAGATCAGGCACACTGTCTCAGTGGGTGGACCAGCCCCTTGCAGTCCTGACTTCCTTGCTCATCTTCTCCCACCTTCTGCTCTTCAACTGGACCTTGGGAGCTCAGTCCATTGCTCTGATGTGAACGTGGGTCTCTGTCTTTATCTCCATCCATTGGACGAAATTTCCCTCTGGATCGCTGATCTCAACACAGGAACAGGGTGTACTTGGTTGTATTGATCAGTGTTTCTCAAAGTGCAGCCTTAAAAATGCGTCTTCCAGGAATGGAGATTGCAGGGCCTTGCAGGGCTCTGCAGCCGGCTCTCTGGGAGCAGACCCTACAAGTGTTTGAGAGCAGTGTTTCCCAAGCCTGCAGTGTGAGCAGTTTCCCGACAGACAGATCAGCAAAAAAAAAAAAATTCAGATTGAGTTGTTTTCTAGTTGGAAATGTTTCTTAAATCTAGAGAGTTCAAATCTATGCCGAAAAATTGAGAGCAAAGCTGACTGATTTTGAGCCCATAATTTTACTAATATATGAATGAGATTTGAAACTCCAAGGCATTGTATGTACTGTGTCCCCAATTTGAGTAATTAAATTGATTTTTTAAAAGAACAAGTTAAACATTTAGTGGAAGGACACAATTAGAGTACTTTTAAAAATCACTGCGATTTTTCAGAATTCTGTAATTTATCAAGTAACAATTTAAAAAGTACATTTTTTTATTCTTTTATTCTATAAGAAACTTTGTATTTGAGAAATCATTTATTATTAAGCTACCTGTGAATTTATAAAACGGGATTGCTAACTTTAGGGAGAAGGGATGAAGACCTGGTGTTTTGGCAAGGCTCATTACCACTGCTGAACTCAGTAACAGTGCAATATAATTTATATGGGCACAAAGTTAAGCCACTGTCCATTTCTCGTGGGGGGGATGGCTTTATTAGAGTCTTCCAACCCTATACTTAACATAAAGCATCCCTTTGGCATGACTTTTGTGCTGAAAGCCAAAGAGGAAAGTTTGAGGTCATATTTTGTGTTAAATTTTTACTGTTTTTTTTTTTTGCTACTTATTTGTTTATTTTATTTTTTAATTGGTTTTCTTGAGAAAGGGTTTCTCTACATAGCTCTGGCTGTCCTGGAATTCACTCTGTATAGCAGGCTGGCCTCAAACTCACAGAGCTGAGTCTGCCTTTGCCTCCTGAGTGCTGGGATTAAAGGCCCGTGTCACCATGCCGGGCTAAGATGTTATAATTTATCTTTAAGACACACAAACATCAGGATGTAGATATGAGAGAAACAGTCACTTTGATTATCTTTGACTAAAAAAAAAAAAAAAAACCCAAAAATAAAAAAGGATTTCACACGACGTATCTGTGTGAAGTGAAACTTCCCCGTTAAAGCCAGGATCTCCTTATGTAGCTCAGGCTGACTTGCTTGTCTTCCTGCCTCTTGTCTCAGATGCTGAGATTGTATGTGAGCCATCATGCCCAGCTTGAATGGGAGGGCTTTGTTGGTTTGGTTTGGGATGGAGCCAGGACCCTGTGCATGCTAGGCAAGCACTCTACTGTTGAACTACACTCCGGGCCCTAACACTTGATAGTGTCACTTATGTAGATTTCACCAGCAGTAAATAAATGAAATAAGGTGTAAGTGAAACTTAGGACATCAGTTCGTGAATAATTTGATACGTATTTAAGTCTCTATAAGTGTACCCAAAGTATGTGGTATAGTTGAAATAAATTATCTTTATGTAACTCATCAGTATGTAAATACATATCAGTAAAAAGCAGTAAATACGTGTCAGTAATAATCTCCAATTTTAATAATTTAATAATTGGTCTTCACCACTGCCCCCATAAGGATTATCTGAGCCAGAGTAAACATTGATCCACTTCTTATTTGTTGTTGCCCCTCTCCCACCACCCCGTCTTCCTCTTTATCTATTTAATCCTCTCTAATGACAGTGGGGGAGGGGAGCAGTAGGAACCCCAGTACATCCCCTGTGTCTTGCCAGATGACATTTCTGCTTCTCCGCTCCATAGATGGAAGGGCTACATTCTAGGATGACATCCTTATCTTTCAGACAGTTGCCTTCCAGCCCCGAGATCTGGGTTCCCATGATCCAGGCATTCTATTTATTTTCTTAGCTAGGAATTTCCAGAGCCCCAGCTGGGATGCCCTTTGCCTTCCCCAGCAGCTGGCTTCGATTTAATGAGCTTGCTGAGTTGAGTGGCCAAGGAAGGGTTTCCCTCGCTGGAAGGACTGATGGTTTTTCCTGTAAAGTAAGTAAATGCCTGTGTCTGGGTGGCTCCAGGAAAGGGCCTTTCCAGAGGCCTCCCTTGTGATCGGGGTCTAGGGCACAATCCTCAGGCTTCCTGCTCTGTTCTTCCTCAGTTTTGGGATAACCAGCAGTGAAGAAGGAATATATTTCAAATCACACACATGCACCTTTTCAGTCCCAGGAATTTTTTTAGTTCCTTGTCCACTGGGGACAGTTGAGCAAGCCTGTTGGTGAACCTTCATTGTCCTTCTGGATTTCCAGTTACCCAGGGCCCCATTGTGTCTGATTCTCCACTTTTCAGTTTGCTGGTTGGACGGCAGAGCTGTGGTTTTAGCAGATGGGAGCTTCACGTGCTTCAGTACCACTTTGAGATTTCAGATGGTTTTCATTTCTGATTTTAGTTAGGGCTTTAGGCACGTTTTAGGTTCCCCCTAAATATTTATATTTATTACATATTTGTAGGATTTATATAAATATTTATTACATATTTATAGAACTCGGTTTTGCACTGTTTTGATTCAACAGAAGAAGGCCCACAATTGCAGGCTTCTGGAACTGGGTTTCCTCAAGCAATGTCATATAGTCACCAAAGCCATACCCCCTGAGGCTCCCTGTGAGCCGAAGAGAACCAGCACCCGAGATCTAAAGTTACATTCTTCTGAAGGAATTTCACTGCCTGCTCACAAAGGGAATGAGGGCTCTTATATAGGACCTTCTTTACCCTTTCTCACATCGCTAAGATTTTACAAACACACTGTTAAAATTTTTCTATGGTTTGTTCCAGATAAACGAGATATACTAAAAATTCTATAAATTTAATGGTGACATATAGTGGGATTTTTATTTTATTTTATTTTCATCCAGGATCTCATATAGCCCAGGCTGGCTTCAGTGTAGCTGAGGAAGATGTTGATCCCCCTCCCCCGATCTTTCTGCCTCCACCTCCGTAGAGCTGGGATTATAGGCAGCGAAGTGTGATTTGAATGATTTGAAAATCAGAAGCACCAAAGGGAATTTGGTTGTGGATTCACCTTAGTTAATGTTTACTTTTTTACAAGCAGGAAAAGGTAATTTATTCCTTTAGTACTTATGTATAAGATTTTATGTTCAGATATATGTTGGTGGTTTTTATTTTATTTTGGATTTATTTATTTTTATTAGGGGAGAAGAAATACCACAGTGAAACTTACGAAACAATTCAGAAACGACTTTAGTGCTCTTGTGATTTCAGAACAGTCAGTGATACACTCAGACACAGGCGCCTGTCTTCAGGGAGGCCAGTGTCTAGAAAGTACAGCCTGGCCCCAGACATAGCATCACCTCTAGTCTATGTTGCTGGCTTGGCTCCCCCTTGCTCTATGGAAAGTGCTTGTCAGGGAGGGAGGGTTCACAGTTCAGGGGAGTGTGTATTTGGATGTTTCATTTTCTTTCAGGGAGTGGTGTATGTATGATAATGTGTATGTGTAATATGTATATGTATGCGAAACACATGTGTCATGGCACATGTGAAGATGAGAGAACAGCTCCCACCTCTTTTGAGTTAATGTCGTTCCTTATTCATTTCTGTATTCTCCTGTCTCTGTCTTCCTGTAGGAGTGCTGGTATTACAGATGTGTACTATCCTATCTGGCATTATGTGGGTTCTAGGCATCCAAATTCAGGTATTTAGGTTTGAGTGGCAAACACTTTACACACTGAACCATCTTCCCAGATCCTAAGGGTGCTTTTTTTTTCCCTCAGCACATGGCTCAGAACTTAATGGCTCATTATATTCCTAAATCTCAAAAATCTTTGTTAAAAAAATCAGTTGATTGATTGATTAATTAATTGATTGATTGTATGTTAATTGGGAGAGGTACTCAGATTTTGTTGTACATATGGAGATCAGAGGACAACTTTTGGGAACCTAAATTCTAAGATGCTCAGAGTTCTTTCTAAAAGACAGATAACGTTGGCTGGATGTTTCTCCCAGCCCCCAATGAAATCAGTGATTAACCTTTGTCACAGAAGGCCAAGGACTTTGCTGTCTTTAACCTGCAAACTCCTGTACAAATGTGGGTTCTGGCTGGAGTTACCACAATGCCTGAGTTAAATATTCTGTGCCTAAGGCAAAAACGCCTTTGTTCCTGGCAGTGACTTTTCCGTCTTCATGCTGGACCCAGTGGGTTGCTTTATGGTTAAACAGTGACTAAAGAAGCATTTCATTAACCAGAATTTCCACTCATCTCCAACTCTCTTCTAATTTTGGAGATAGAGGGAGAAAAGAAGAAAACAAACCAATCATGTCAACATGCAATCATTTATGAAGTGCTTCCTGTGTGCCTAGCAGTGTGTTGCACAGACAAATGGACCCAAATCCTTGCCACCCGGGTCTTAGTGCTTACTGTTTTACTCGTTTGGCTTGTGGGGATAGAGATTTACAGTGGTAGCAGAGCCTGTATACCTGGTTTTTATGTCAGTGCTGGAGATCTGAGCTCAAGTCCTCATGTTTGTATACTGGTAGGGTCACATGTGGCCCAGGCAGGCCTTCTACTTGGTACGCAGCTAGGAATGCCCTTGTACTTCTGATTTTCCTACTTCTACCCACTCCCCCCAATACTGGGATTACAGATGTGTGCCACCACACCAGCTTTGTGCAATTTCTTATGCTCACTTAAGGTGTGAGTTGTGGAGACTTGGTCATTTGGGATTGAAAACCATTCTCTTGAACCTTTATTAGCTTAAAATTGATCCTGTGAACATCTCTAACTCGGGTAGCCTTGTGTTCTGTTTTGGTGAGTTTGTTCTGTTTTTCAATTTTTCTACGTAGCTTCTTTGAGTTCTACAGGAGTGTCAACATCTTTTATTTCTTGGTGATTTTCTTGTCAGTCATCAAAGCAATTGTGGGGGTGGTGGTGGAAGCCTTCCTATGGGCAGCAATAGCAGAGTGAGATTTAGGGACCATGTCCAGATGATGAAATTCTTTCTGAATGGCAGTTTTTGCTACAAATAAGCAAAAGAAGACAAATGTAGAAATTGTCACTTGTGGTTGCTGTAATCAAGGTTTCTACACAGCTTTTCAAAGCCAGATTGCAGGGAGCTTCCCTCCCAGGCAGAGGATGCTTGTGCCCTTGGGAATTTTCATATGCACCTCAGAAAAAGCACCAGGCATCAGTGTGACCGCCTGTGACTGCCTCATGCCCTCCTGTCCTGTCCCCTCAGTCCCTGCTGCTAGAGTGCATTCTGCATGCTTCTCAGCAAGGGTGAATCTTGGATTAGGGACCTTTTGTGAAACTCATCTTGAATTTAGTGAGCTGATAGAATGTCACTGCCTAGTGTTCAAGGCCATTTTGTGATGTCTCCCTGACATAATTTCTGTGTACTATTCTGTACTACTGCTTCCTTGTGTTCTGCTCTGTGAGCTGTATTCGATGCTTTTGTGGGAACTCTGGCTCAGGTACCATGAGAACAGCTTGTTAGGACCAGAAGGCGTAGGAGACAAGTTTACCTGCAAATCAGGCAACACTTGCCAGTAACATCTGTGAGGGGGACCAGGCACCTCACTTGTTATGTAAGTTAATTCACAGAGCAAATCATATTAGGAAAAGGCAGAGCATGTTACCTTATAAGGGAGGGAGGGAAGAACAAGTTGTGACTGAGCTTTTGTGTATGTGCATGTGCATGTGTGTGTGTGTGTGTGTGTGTGTGTGTGTGTGTGTGTGTGTGTGCAGGGGAAGAGGGTACTGGGAATGGAAGCCTCTGAGTTATATCTAGGCTAGTAGTCTTTTCTTTCTTCACATTTCGAATATTTCCTCTCTGAGGCCAGGCCCTATGTGTAATCTTAGTTGACAAAAGTGGCTGTTCGCTGCCACAGCTAGATAAAAAAAGCCCTGGCGAAAGCCATCTGTATGTGCTCTGAGCAGTCTTTGTGTAGGAGGGACATCTTGCTTTAGGTAGACACTGTTTTACAACTTTAAATTTACTTATTTTATATTTTTAAATTATTATGCACATAAATATTTTCTTTGTGTGAACGTATATGTATCATGTGCATGCTTGGTGCCCACAGAAGTTAGAGGAGGGCTTTGGATCCCCTAGAACTGCGGTTGTGAGCCACCATGTGGGTGTTGGGGATTGCACCCAGTTCCTCTGCAAGTGCTCTTAACAGCTGAGCCATCTTTCTATCCCCAACATTTTGACTCTTCAGCAGTTGTTACTTAGACTCAGTTTTTCCACTGTAAGGAGGTGTTTTCAGATTAGAAATGACATATGTAAAGTGGGCGGTTCCCAACCAGCTTTGGGGAAATGCAGATGGTTCATCATTTGTCCAGTAGTGAGCATGCAGCACTTTACATGCATGTACCATGTATCCATAGTGATGGTTTGGTTTCTTTCCTTCTTTTTTACAGGGGTGGGCATTTCATTTATTTATTTATTTAATTTATTTATTGGTTTTTTGAGACAGGATTTCTCTGTAGCTTTGGTGCCTGTGGGGTATTTTATTGATTGATTGACTTTTCGAGACAGGGTTTCTCTGTAGTTTTGGTGCCTGTCCTGAAACTAGCTCTTGTAGACCAGGCTAGCCTCAAACTCACAGAGATCTGCCTGTCTCTGCCTTCCGAGCGCATTAAAGGCATGCGCTACTGCCATCCGGCCATTGGTTTGGTTTCTTGAGACCTGTCCTTTCAAGAGGACAGTTACATGGGGGCTCTTTCATTGCCCGGTTTGAGAGGGTAAGAGCTGGGGAGCCAATTCCTCCTGTAATTGGTAAAGCCTGGTTTTGGGTGCGAATAGTAGTACTAACATCCACCTCAGCTGTTGTCCAGTTACAGCGGATTGGAAGGGCCAGCCTAGTAGTACCTTCTCTGTTAGAACACTTCTCCTGTTATCCCACAGTTAGCATGTAAATATGCATTTTTGAATTTAACCTTGAGAACAATTTATTAAATTAGGTATTATTAATCTCTTTTTATAAATCAGTAAAATGAAGCAGGCAAATTAAGGGCTTTCCTGATTTAAACAGCCCTGGCTAAGTTTGGTCTAAATCTGTTTCTTCTGGCTCTGACCAGCTTCCAGCAGCTGCCAAGCCCTGCCTGAAGCTCAAGTCAGAGTGGGTCCCAGATGCCCAGTAAGCCAGAGTCATGCTGCCTGGGACCTAGATGTTGCTTTTGTTGCATATAAACACATGTATATTAATTATGCATATTAAAGTACTAATGATGTTATAGGTCCTACTATTTCAGATAATCTTGTTTGATAGATGACATAAATTTAAAATAAATACTTTGGTTGATTGTTGTCAGCTTGGTACTATCTTGAGTCTTTTGGAGGTTTTACTCTTAAAGAAAATCTACCTCAGGAATTGACATTATATTATCAGATGCTTGAATACAGATTTGATACCTCATTTTTTTTTAAAAAAAAGGGGGGGATGAGGGATTAGAGTAAAGGAGGTAATATTGTCCTGTGTGCACAATAGGAGTGTGGCAGCTTCATGGTTAAAACAGTCAGACACTAATGATCCTTGGCTTCATTTGTGTGAATTTGGGGGCTATTGATTTTGGGCCTGTGTGTATATGTTCCACTTCAGTTATTAAACATTTAGAAGGGAGGTCTTCTCAGAAAAGATAATGTTTTCAGTGTTTCGTATTGACTTTTGGGGTAAGTCTGTATACTTGCAGTGAAATCTGAAAATTTAAGGAAAACAAATAATTTTTGAATAAGCCAGTATTATGAATTGAGGCATTTAGGCTATTATGTGTTTGCAAAAGACACAAAGTCTTTTTAGTGAATGGAGTCTGTGTTCTCTCATTCCTGAGCATGGTATTGCCTACACTGTAAAGGTCTGTGTAATGTAGGCTGTGGTGAACAAGTTGCCTCAGGGATTTCCTAGCTTGGGAGCTGGAGCTGTGTGGGACTGTCTGTGAGAGCAGACAGCTCTGCTGCGTGGGAGACCCACCCTGCTGCCATTCATGAACTGCAGCAGCCCCTGTTCAAAGACTTTCCTAGGCTTGTTTTTCTGCCTCACACAGTACTTACTGTTTAGTCTCATTTACCTGCGTGTGGCCCAGCCCTGACCCTCCAGGGAACCATGCTTCCATGGTGATTTCTCAGTGGGTTCACACTGGACAGTGACCCCCTTCAGAAAGAGTGGGGTAGCTCTGTCCCGGGATTGCTCTTATTTCAAGGTTCTGTATTTATAAATCTTTGTAATGACACTTTGCTTTTTTATCTAATGAGTTTGGGAATCTGCCGTGTTTCGAATTCTCTAGATTGTCTAAGGGAAGAGCTCCAAATTCACTAGATGCCACAGTCAGGCAGCTTTGTTTGGGTTCTGTAGACACGACCATATTTGGGAAACACAAATGGGCCAGTTTTCACTTTTAGGGCTTGTCTTGGTTAACAATGCATGGTTAAGAATCCCTTTGTGCCCCGAGTGGCACATACAGAGAGGTTTCGAAGTTGCTCAGGCTCTGGAATGCTACAGGCAGAGGAGCAGCGAATTGGCAGAGGGCAAGGTTATGGTCTAAGGGAGGGACTGTGTGTGTTGTACCTGGCAATTCCTGTAACTCTCTTAAAATGAAATATTTGGTGCAGTTGCTTCTTTAGGAAGTCTGGCAGAACCTTCAAGTCATTCTGTGGCCCCCGAGTCCTAATAAGGGCTACACTGGAGTAGCCTGGCCTCACAAGCAAAGGTAGTTGATCTGATTAATGTTAGAATTCTGAACTTGAGATCGCTGCTGTAAATCCAGTGGAAGAATGTATTGTGTGGAGTTTTCATAGACAAAATTATAAGCAACACTTTTTAGTTTATCTGCTAGAATTTCTCTTGAAAGTTCTAAAGGTTACACAGTTGTATATCAGATATCAAATATGAGCTCAGAAAATGAATTTTGCTGAAGAAAATTGTCTTACAGGTTGAACATCCCTGATCTTGAAGCCCTGGCTGAAATGCTCTAGAACCTAAAACTCCTTGACTGCTAACATGACAAAAGACCTCATGTGATGGGTTGCAGTTAAATGTAAACATGCTGAAAATATCTACACTTGGCTTTAAGCATATAATGCGACACGAGTGAATTTCATGTAAACCTTAGATCCCTCATTTATCTTATTTGCAAATACTTAAAAATGTAAAAATCCAGAGTACTTTAGTTTCACACATTTCAAATGAACAGTTTTGCTGGTGGTTTTGTTTGTTCGTTTTTTATTTTGTCAACCTAACACAAACTAGAGTCACCTGGGCTGAGGAACCCTCAGATGAGGAGTTGATTCCATCAGATTCGCTTATGAGCATGTCCGTGGGGGCATTTTCTTGATTTCTGATAGGTGTAGGAAGGCCTATTTCACTGTGGGTAATGCTATCTTTACCCTAGGCATGTGTGCCTTGAAAGCTTGGGAATGGACCACCTTGTCAAAGTATGCTACACATAGAGCTAGGGTGTCCAAAACACATGTGAGGAGGCAGAACTGGAAGGGTCACTTGACTATGCACTTCTGGGTTCTGTGGCATGTTAAGATAATTGTTTTCTACAATGTGACATTTGGGATAAGTTTAGAAATTATGCAATTGATTAATAGAAATTTTTATATTTATTCATTTTTTAATTCTTTCTAATTGCACTTCATCCAGATTGTCAATAGAAGAACTGTCTGGCTTTGTTACATCTTCTGGGCACACCTCTGGTCCTACATCTTGTGATAGTCTTAGAAACAACAGTAGAGCCAGACACTGTCCTCATGCATAGGAGGTGCTTAAGGGACACTGTTTTAGACCAGTAGACTTTGCTGGTAAATGTCTTTCCTTTCTGTGCTGCCTGACTAACTTTTGGGCCTAGAGGGACCCTTGTTGGGATCAGATACAGGAGCTCTTTCTTGCTCAAGTCAGGACATGACAGTTGTGGGCTGGGATGGATCTGAGGCTGTTTGTTTGCTTTTTTTTCTCTGTGTAGCTTTGGAGCTCATCCTGGAACTCGCTCTGTAGACCAGGCTGGCCTTGAGATCTGTCTGTCTCTGCCTCCTGAGTGCTGGGATTAATCTGAGGGTTATTAGGGTAAGATCATGGTATAGAACTTCTAGGGTGAGCAGACTGGTGGGCATGAGGTTACACTAGCTATGAAAATGAAGAATTAGGAAGAATAGCTCTTCCAGGTATGGGGGATACCAAGGAGGAAGAGAGAATAGTACCCTTAGTCACTCTCAAAGGACAGATCTTCCCTCACCAGCATTATTGGATGTTTGTGCTATCTCATCTTCATAGTAGATATTAGGGACCAGAGAAGAACACTGGCCATCCTGTCAGCCCACTCAATGCTGTCTGGCGGGCTTCTTGTGAAGGCAGCTGAGACAGGGCAGCAAGGAGAGATGACAAATGGACTCAGCCAGGCCTCGAAGCTCATTACCTGGACTTTGAATTGTGCAGTGAGGGTGGGTACCATTGAAAGCTTCTAAAGTGATACAGTTTGTTAGGTAACTATGGAGGGCTGGAATTCAGCACGCCAGAGGCAGAGGCTCTCCTAAGGAAGTAGATAAGCAGTAGGAGGCAAGTGTGTAGAAGGGCTGGAGAGATGGCTCAGTGGTTAGGAGCTCTTGCTCCACTTCCGGAAGTCCTAAGTCACATTCTTTGCTGGGTGGCTCTCAGCTGCCTGTAACTCCAGTTTCAGGGAATCCAACACCCTTTTCTATAAGTAAATAAAAATACAAAATAAATCTCTAAAACAAAGAAGTTGGTAGAAAGGAGACTTAAAACAAAATAAAACCACAACTCAGTTTTTGTCCCCAAGCAGTAAAGAGGTTCCAGGCTTATGAACCCTTTAGTTTGTATCCACAGAACCTACTATCAAAGGGAAGCTCAGGAAGTAGAAGTTAATGAAACTATCAAAAACACAGTTGCCCTGGTTGACATGACAGGTGGGAAGTGGGTGGGCAAGTGCCTGCCGGTGGCCTGAGGGGGCTCATGAAGCCTCCTTCCAGCACAGTTGGGAAACCACGGAATTGGTCCAGAGGGCCTGTGAATCGTCTTGTTCTGACCCTCCGGATGAACCCTGAAGGAAATGAGTGTGAAGTTGGAAAGGAGCAAGGTCCAGCTCATGACCCTGTGGCCATGAACTCCTAGAAGATCCACAGAAGCCCCGTTCTACCCAGGGATCCTTGTTGCCCAAATATAAGACAGTATTTGGTGATACTGAAGGGGTTGGCTGTCTTAACTGTGGTCGGTAGACCTCAGAGGCCCCGACTAGTACTGAAGCTGTTGGACTTGGCTAAGCGTGTTCACGGGAGACATTTCTGAAAGCCGTTTCAGATAATTGGTTAGAACGGAAACTGAGTTGGAGGGACTCCAGGAGGAAATGGGAGGATGTAGAGGGTGGCCCTTTTGACATGTTTTTCTAGTGCTCCCTCCCCAGAAACCATCAGCCTGTTGTGTTCCACGCCTCCAGCCAAGTCTTGGGACTCCAGATCGAAGCTAATGTCAAGGCCAACTCTATCCTCTTTTCTTCCCCTTGAAAGGAAGTGCCGGCAGCTCAGTGCTTGTCCTTTGCTCTTTTTGAAGATCCTTCTGCCCTCCCTCCAATAATGCAGAAAGAGAATTTGAAGAGGAATGACATTAATAGCGATTGAGAAGGTACCGAAGAGAAATTGGAGAGAGAGGCCTCTCAGGCTGGGGGATAAGCAAGTACAGGGAAATAGGGCTGGACATAATTTTGGGGTTTGCGAGCTGTCTGCTCTTTTTATTGGAAATAGCTGCCTGGACAGGAAGCCAATCCCAGATTGGATTTCAAAGATTGAACATATCAACTGCAGTAAAATGGAAGAGAGTCTTGTCTATTTGAAGGAAAGATCTTGCAGATCTGGCTGAGTAGGGACAACGACAAAGCCCATGACTGCATACTCAGCACTGGGGGGCAGGGAGCATGTATTCCTTCCCTTCCAGTTTATAGTCTTGTCTTACATTAGGGACAAAGAGGAACCCTGAAGGCAAAGCACCATGGTGCTAGAGTGTGGTGTGTGAGAGGTTAACCGAGGCTCCGTCTCTCATAGTATCTATGCCTGATATTTACTCCATTTCTACAGATTCAGTTTCCCTCACTGTGTATTCCTACTGTTCACATATGGGCCTTTCCTTCATAGTCAATAGCTCATGTTTGGTTATTTGGTCCTGTTTCAGCTGGAAGTGTGAGTGTGACTTTTGCTTTTTAGCAGATTATTCCTTTTTTTGTCTTCAAAAGCTTGTCTTAGAATGACAGGATTTAGAAGTAGAGAGGTCTCCAGGAGAACCGTTGATTCTCTGGATCATCATTCTGAACTCTGGCTACCACACAGCTTGTTCTTTTGGTGGAATGTCTGTGTTGATGCGCAGGGTTTTGCCCAAGTATGGTTAGGCCTGCAGCTCCAGGTGTAGGATGGTGGCTTGACTCTTACTGGCCCACCCAAGCTAGGATACTCTAGGTTCCTGCAACTACAAGGAAGTAAATGACCAGTTGGTTGGTTTTGCCACTATGTGGAATCATTTATTCTTTTTGGCTTTTACCCAAATGTGCCTGGACTGGGAGAGGGCTTATTTAGAGATGTTGAAGCTGTGCTATTTGTTCAATCAAATCATGTTTTAGAGCATAGCTTGAAAGTAAATTTTAACTATTAAGTATCAGAGGGTGTGTGTGTGTGTGTATGTGTGTATTCACAAGCATATATGAGAAGACCAGAGGTCAACACAAGGTACCTTTGTCAATCACTTTTCTACCCTATTTTTGAAACAGGATCTCTCACTGACCCTGGAGCTTACTGATTGGCTAGTCTAGTTGGCCAGCACGCCTTGGGAACCTCCTGTCTTTCTACCTCTCCAGCACTGGCATTATGGGTACCTGGCATTTTACGTTGTGATTGGGAGCCACTCTTCAGTCCCTGTGTTAGGTGGCAAATACTTTACTGACTGTGCCATCTCCCCAGGGCTAATATCAGAGACTTATTATGTAAATAAACATTATTATTTTTTTTTAAAACTTTTACTTCATAGCAGAGAGTGCTGATGCCCAGTGCTCAGCTGGCCTTTCTCTGTTTTTTACAGTCAGGAAAGTGTCATCCACAGTGCACAGGTCTTCTTACTCCAACCAGCATAATTAACATAATATCTCACAGGCTTGCCCAGAGGCCTGCGGTCCTCAGTTCTGTCAAGCAGACAATTCACAATAGCCCTCACACTTGTGACATTTTTTGTGATATCATGTTCTTTGGTCTCATTTACTGCTACTCCCATTCTTTTTTGCCCTTTGTTCCTGGTTCCATAACTCCTTCTAGTTGTACTTTTACACTTTTTCTTTAAGTGAAACAAAACTAAACTAAATTCTACTATGAAACAAAACATTTTTTTTGGAATCTGATTTATTTCATTTATTAGATCTCTAGTTTTGTTTTCCTGAAAAGGACATAATTCTTTGTAGCAAAAATACTTCTTCATTTTTGGCTTGTAACTCATTCCTTTTTTTTATTTTTTTTTATTTTTATTGAGCTCTACATTTTTATCTGCTCCCCTCCCTGCCTCTCCTCTCCCCTGTTCAATCCTCCCCCAAGGTCCCCATGCTCTCAATTTACTCAGGAGATCTTGTCTTTTTCTATTTCCCATGTAGATTATATCTAAGTAAGTCTCTCTTAGGGGCCTCATTGTTGTCTAAGTTCTCTGGGATTGTGGTTTGTAGGCTGGTTTTCTTTGCTTTATGTTTAAAAACCACCTATGCGTGAGTACATGTGATAATTGTCTTTCTGTGTCTGGGTTACCTCACTCAAAATAATGTTTTCTAGCTCCATCCATTTTCCTGCAAAATTCAAGATGTCATCATTTTTTTTTTCTGCTGTGTAGTACTCCATTGTGTAAATGTACCACTTTTTTTTTATCCATTCTTCTGTCGAGGGGCATTTAGGTTGTTTCCAGGTTCTGGCTATGATAAACAATGCTGCTATGAACATAGTTGAGCACATGTCCTTGTGGCATGATTGAGCATCCTTTGAATATATACCCAAAAGTGGTATTACTGGGTCTTGAGGAAGGTTGTTTCCTAATTTTTTGAGAAATCGCCACACTGACATCCAAAGGGGCTGTACTAGCTTGCATTCCCATCAGCAATGCAGAAGTGTTCCCTTTTCCCCACAACCTCTCCAGCAAAAGTTGTCATTCATTCATGCGTTGACTTCCATGCTTAGGTTTCCATGAGCTGACTCTTGTGAAGAGTGGCCTGAGAACCAAGGCGGGAGGTGTCGTCCTATAGGAGTTCTCTTCTTAGGTTTTGGAAGAGCCTCTACAGTGGTTTCCACAGTGTCCTCACTAATTTCCTTTCCCACCAGAGGTACGTTGGATTGTCACTAGCATTTGGGTTTTGGTTCCTGATGGTAGCCTTTCTGTTGCAATATCGTTGTCCATCCTGTCAGCTGTGTGTGTCTTTGCCAGGGGAGTGAGTTTCCAGCAGGAAGCAAACAGCTCCATCTTATTTTGGGAAACATCCAGCCAGTTCCTCGCGTCTTTAGATTTAGGAGACTCTCGAAAGGTTGACCTGGTTTCTTCTTCATTGTATTCTTACTCAGGTTGGATGTTTTTACTGAGTTAGCAATGTTTGGACGTACCCTAATTTGTGTTTGCAAATCTGTCCTTGTGAGGATGGGTCTTCGTAAGCTCTGATGCTTCTGTTTTCCTCTTCTGGGTGTAATATTCCTCTCAGTGGTTTATGACACACATGAGCTTAACAGCCATGAATTGCTTTGGTTTTATTCTTCTCGGTAAAAGCGCTCAGTGATTCAGCTTTAAAGGCTAACTATTTTGGATAAAGTAATCTTGGTTGGCAGTTACTTTGTTTGGGGGAGTAAAAGCTACCAGTTCATACTCTGCTGGGCTTAGCGATTTTTGTGGAGAGGTTTGCTGTTGTTTGAATGGGCTTATGTTTGTGAGGAGCTTTCAGTGTTCTTACTTTGTTCTTTTTTCTTGACGTTTTAATTATATGACACGGAGGAATCTTTCTGGTTATATATTTTGGATATTCTAAAGGACTAATGTCTAAAGGACTAATGCCACTTCTTTCCTCAGGTATATAGATGTTTCTGCTATAATTTTAAAAACATTTTTTAAAATTTATGTATATGTGTGCGTCTGAATGCTATGTGTATGCATGTGTGCATGTCCACCTACAAAGGCCAAAGAGGCCATTAGATCCCCTGGAACTGCAATCATAGGTAGTTGTGACCTGCCTAACACATGTAGGTGCTGGGAACCAAACTCTGGTCCTCTGGAAAAGTAGCAAGTGCTCTTATCCACAGGCCCATCTCTCTAGCCCTTCTTTGAACAGCTTTTCTATGTGTTTTGACTATGTCTTCTTTCCCTTTTCTACATTATAGATTATAGATTTGGTAGTTAATTGTATCTCAGAGGCCTTAGTTGTTATGGTCATAATTACATTTTAGTTTTTAAATTATTTATGTCATAGGTCCTCAATTTTATTTTTAATCCCTGATAGTCTTTCCACATGTGGTCTGGCGTATGGGTGATGTTTTCCACTGTGATGTTTCTTTTTCCTTTAAGCTTTCCATATCCAAGATTTGCCTAACATTTTTTTTTTCAGAATCTGTCTCTGCATTTGTAATTAAAGTTGTTTAATTTCTTACCCAAATCCTTGATTGATTTCTGCGTTTCACCTGTCTATTTACTTGACTCTTCTTTGAGGTTTGATGATGTTGAAAACTAGACTTGAATTTTTTTGTCTAGCATTTCACATATTTCATTATACTTGGACTCAGTTACTGAGGTTACAAATGTTTGAAGGAGTCATGTGACCTTGTTTTCTCACATTGTATCTCTGTGTTGCAATTATACATCGATTGGAATGGATCTATCTTTTTTTTTAACATGGGAGTATTCTTGTGAACAGCCTTCTCTTGAGGGTTCAGTCCCCCCTTCCCTCTGGGGAGGAGAACACATGAGGTGTCTGTGTGGAAGGAGTCAGTGGGTGCTCAAGGCCTTTACTCTGAAGCCTGTTAAATCATTGGTGAGAGAAATGAAAAAAGACCTGGCTGAAGGGAGAGACCATGTTCAGTGGCTGGAGCATCCAATATTGTAAAAACATTAATTTTCCCCAAAGTGAACATAGAGTCTACAAAATCCCAACTAGAAATCCAACAGACCTTTTCTTTCTTTAATCGAGGCCAGCCTGGTCTACAAGAGCTAGTTACAGGACAGGCTCCAAAGCTACAGAAAACCCTGTCTCAAAAAAACAAAATAAAACAAACAAATGAACAAATAAATAAAACAAAATGAGAAATGCAAAGGACCAAAAATGATCAAAAAGATTTTGAATAGGGATGAAGAAGGGAAACATATTAACTGATTTCAAGATTATGTAAAAATAGTAATCAAGCAAGTGGGTTATTAGATAGCGATATCTCAGTGGCTAGAGTCCAGAAGAACACTTACACATATGTAGCCATCGTTTTTCAAAAGAGTCATATTAAATATGAGAAGGCAGGCACAAAAGGTTGCATATATGTGGTATAGTCTGTAGAAAATAATGGGACCATAGTGATGGTAAGTAATCAGTGGTTCCTAGGAGCTTGGGGTGACTACTTGACTGTAAGGAGACACAGGAACCTTTTCTGGGGCCTACGGAAATGCTATATGTTGTGACTTTGGTGGTACTTATAGGGTGTGTTTATTTGTCAACGTGTTACAGGTTTGTTGTGTATGTGTGTGTGTTTACATATGGTCTCCCATCTGAGTACAAATCAGGTCCAGTCCTTCCTAGCTTCAGATGAGATTGGGCGCACTTAAGGTGGTATGGTTGTAAACAGCATACCATCTCATATAGTGAAGACTAGCCTCAAACTTACTATATAGTGAGGATGAACTTGATGGTGATCCTCCTGCATGCACGTCCCCGGGATTATAGGTGCACACCATTATACCCAATTTATTTGTTAAAACATGATGTTTGGTTTGAGCATCAATGTACTTAGAGATTAGTCTTTGATTAGAGTACCCTTGAAGCTCTGGGTTTGATCTTCACCATCAAAACCGAACAAACAAAACAAATGGATACCTTTCGTTGGAGACGAATGATAATAAAATGACAGCACATTGTAAGTTTCCTTTGGTTTGAGACCTTCTAATTCTGAGGGCTGTTCGCTTGATCATTGTTGATAGTTTCTGCCCATAAATGAGGAGAGCAGGGCCTAGGCACTTGACCAGTGATTCAGGCTACCCGGTTTCCATGATCAACTCCAGCATGCTGCTTCGCCTCCCTGGGTCCCATTCGTGAGCTAACACTGCATCAGTGCTTGCTGTCATGAATCAAATAAATTATTTAAAACACCCAGAACATTTCCTGATACATTTTGAGCTATCTGTAAATATCCCTAATTACTTATTACCCTCTGATGATAGTTGTTTGTTTGTTTTTCTTTTTTTTTTTTTTACATTTACAAAATTGAAGTTTTTGATTGACTTGTTGCTAGCAGAGATCTAAACATAGTTGGTGACAAAAGTGAAGCAAGGAAGCTGTGTGAGATGCCCACATTCCCCAAATCTGCGGCAGGCCATGAGCCGGAAGCCTGGCCACGTGGCTCCCAGTTCAGCTCTGTTTGACCAAGGGTTACAGTGTTTGCATTTTTAACACTAACTGTGGGGATTTATCATGCAGCTGCCATTCATTCACGCCATTGTGTGCTTTTCTGCAGAGCCATCAGGAGCTGCAGCTTTAGAAGACTTGCCCCACTGCCAGCATGAGTTCTGGTAAGTCATTTCAAACCCTCTTTCTCTTGACAAATCTACAAAACTGCGGTTTACTGAGATTTCCATATACCTTAAGGTCCTCAGCACTACCATCACTACTTACAGTGCAAATGATTTTCAGGCCACATGTGAAGACTCTCCCATACACTCTCCCATGTGTATGCCGTGTCTGTCTTTACAGGAGTCCCCTTTCCGTTTAAAGGCATCTAATCTACATACAATAAGCTGCTGTTAGTTTAAGTAGACAATTAATTAAACTTGGCATATTTCTATACCTTAGTGGCATTTCTTAATCAAGATGATTGATGCAAAATACACAGTTTAATCATAATCTTCCCCAGCACTTCCTTTATCCTGCTTGCAGAACAGCTAACTTATGCTTTTAAGAACCAAGGTCTAAATAAATTAGCGTTTCAGGTATTTTTAGTCTTGGGCTGGGAAGAGAGAGCTGGGACAGGTCCCTGTGCCTAATGCAGCTGAGGCTTGTCAGTGTCCAGCCTGGAGACACTGGCCTCCTGGACCTGCAGGTGGGCATGGGAGGCAGGGGACTATGTGAGTATTTCATTCAGAGTTCTTCTAATCCTGCACCATATTGAGGGTATTTTCAGAGACCCTGTAGATTAAAAGGCCTTTCCCATTTCTTTACATACTTCGCTGGTTTAGCCAAGTCCTAGAGCTGTGTAGGACAGTGTGTGGTGAGGCCTGGGAGGGCTGTGGAGTGGAGTAGCCTACGGCTGCACCCTTCCAAATATACTTCCTGTGCAGCTCGGGTATGCTAGGTGTGCCGTTGCTTTTCCTCTGTGAAGTGAGCATTGTAATAATGCTGATCCATTGGGAGTTTTCTTAGACCTAGTGTAGCAAAGCTCTTAATGTGTTGAGTACCGTGCTTACCTAAGTGGGATCTTACTCTTCTTAGCCCAGACTTCCTCTTTGCAGAGTGAGGTCTGTGGTTTGCCTTGGGCCCCTTTGATGCTTTTTTCTGTGCCAAAGCAGACATGGGTACTGCTTACTGACTCAGTTTCTTTTCTTTTTTCTTATTTTTTCTAGGCAAGGCAGAGTTTCTCTGTAGCTTTGGAGCCTATCCTGGAACTCACTCTGTAGTCCAGGCTGGCCTCAAACTCACAGAGGTCCACCTCCCGAGTGCTGAGATTAAAGGCGTGTACCACCACTGCCAATCCTTGCTCAGTTTCTCTATTATTGATTTGCCTTTTGGTTAGTTCTTTTGTTTTTAGACAGTGTCATATAGGCCTGACTGGATTTAAACACTCTATGTAGGCAAGGATGACCTAGAACTCCTAATCGTCCTGCCTCTGTTACATGTGTGTGAGTGCCCCTACTCCACACATGTGTGGTGCTGGAGATAGAAGGCAGGGCCTCACATGTGTTAACAGTGGTTTTGACAGATGAGCCATACCCTTAGTCCTGCCTTTCGGCTTTTGTTGTAATTTATAACAGGCTGGGCCCTTTCTCCTGTTTCCTTTTAAAAACAAACAGAAACTTTGCTCTGCAGCCTGAAGTCTCTTGCTCTTCTAAGCCAGCATTGCTGCTTCTGGCAGTTTTAAAGCGAGGAGGAGGAGGCCAGGTGAGGGTGCACCAATGCTCAAGGCATAGCAGATGCCCTTCCTCCCCTGACTCGCTCTCAGGCAGGTGCTGGAAGGGAGCTTTGTTCTGGGGTCCGAAATCCCAGGCCTTTTGACCTGATAATCTGGTCTTGGGAATTTCTATATTAATTCCAAGGAAATAAAAATGCTACCATGAAGGTGGGGCGTGAGCAGCAAGCAGTACAGCGTGTGTTTACTTGCTCTTGAGATTGATCTTTGGGAAGAGAGCTACATGGAAAATATGTGGTTGTATCTTCAGTGGACAGAATGGCAGGAAAACAGTATTGTTACTATTTCAGTTGGTCTTGGGCTGCCACTCTTTGAGGGAATCATTGTCCTTGCAGGGTCCTGTTCCATTCTTCTGGAAAAGCTATTACCCATCCCCCACCCCCACCCCCAGGTGGGTCTGGCTTGCTGCCTCTGAGATACAGATGGGGAAACTGAGCTTTAAGGAATTAATCAGCTGTGTGGAGTTGCCAGCTCTTGTGGAGTGGAGGCAAACATGGGCTGCTGCATACACTGCAACATAATTGCTGCAAAAGCTGAACTTTATTTGACTGTTAATTACTAAATACCAAATGCTTATTCCAGTTTGGTTGTTAGGTTTAATTAGAAAAGGAAAGGGGAGAAGAAAGAATGTGGGCCAGGTGGAAGCTCACAGGCACACCCCACAAGTCCCCAGCGGGCTCAAGGCAAGGCCAACAGTCAGAAGGATGTGATCAAGAGGACTCCATCAGGTGCGCGGGGACAGAGCATGCAATGGGATGCTGGAGCTTGCTGCATTTCCTTTTAACAAGTCCCTCTTCCACGCATCCTGGATTGAGGGTTCCAGTGAGTGAGCCTTTGTCTACAGGTGAATGTGAGCCACAACCTCATGCACCCTGGGCAATCCTGGGCCACTGTGGAGGAGGGCCTGCTCATGCATTTTAGAGGCTGCAGCCTGGCTGTCCTGTGACTGGTGTTTATCAGATACCCAGCCTTTGGAGAGACTGGTTATTAAAAGTTATTAAGGTGACTTAGTTTTAGCCAGGTTTGCTGGTAGCGATATGGGTTGTAGGCCCAGCATTTGAGGAAATATGTAACAAGTCAGGAAGCAAAAATGCTTATTTTGGGGAGGAAGATGGGCTGCGAGTGGGCAGTTCAGTCTCAGCTTAGTGGTCTTTGGTAGACTTGGCCCATTGAGCCTCCATTATCTTATCAATAGAGTTGCCATTCCTAACTCTAGCTCCCAAGGACTGGACCTAAAGGAGACAATGAAATAGCAATTGTGGAATACTCAGCATGAAGCAGGAAGAGCAATCCTGGCAAAACATGTTTAAAGAACTGCAGTTATGATCGTGTTTGCAGCTCCAGGGGTATTTTGCTGTGTGGGTTCTTCCAAGCACCTTGGGGTAACGTGGTCTTCCCATCCTCTGGTCTTCTCTGGACTGTCTCCAAGTTCCCCAAAGTAATGGATGAAGAACCTTCTAGGCATGGGGGACTCAGTGTTATCTGCTGCTGAGCAGAACTCAGGAAAATCTGAAGTGACATTGAAGTGGTGATCAAGGTCACCTAGTACTTCCCTAAAGTAAGAAAAGGGGAGCTTTTAATCCCATTCTGGAGGCAGAGACAAGCGGATCTCTGTGAATTCAAGACCAGCCTGGTCTACAAGAGCTAGTTCCAGGACAGGCTCCAAAACCACAGAGAAACCCTGTCTCAAAAAACAAACAAAAATAATAAAAAAGTAAATAAAGAAAGAAAGAAAAGAAAAGGGGAAGCGGTCTTCTGGCTGAGGGCTTTGTAGCCAAGGTCTACAAATGAAAATCTCTCACATGCAGGAAGCCCTGGACTGTTGCATGTAGATGAGACTTCAAAAGGAAAGGGGGATGGAAGGATTGGTTAGGATGCCATGGCCATCTCTGGGACGGTAACCCAAGGTTCTAGACTGGTGAAGGGTGGCAATCTGAAGGCAATGTATAGAAAAGACAGCTTGTCTTTGACGAGTAGAACTTGCGGTACCATTTAGACACTTTTGAAACGTCAAGGAAGCCACTCCCGGGAGGCAGTAGCGTTTGCGTTCTACACAGCACACTTCCTATTCCCAGATAACTTTTGTGTCCTGTTTGGTTCAGGCCTTACCTCTCCCATGCACCCTAGGGGACTTGTCCCAGGCCTGAGGAATCCGATAGGATGTGTGTGGATAGAGCTGTTCTGCCGGGGCAGAACGCCTCAACTGTATCCCCACCTCATGCCATGTGGGATTCTGACTGTTGAGCAGGCATGGCCACCAACCTCTGTTCATCTTCTTTCTTTCAGAATACGATGCTGGAAGCTCTAAAGCTGTTGTGAATGGCTTGGCACCTGGCAGCCATGGGCAAGACAAAGGTAAGGCTGTGGAAGAGAAGCGTTGCTTGGTATCGGAAAGCATTTCTAGAAGATGCAGGGCATGCTGGGCAGGGTCCATTCTCACCTTTCTGGGGAAGACATCGTTGGCCTTATCTTAGGAGGCCTAGTTCCCATGGTGGCTTTCTGAGACCTGAGCTGTGGTCTTGCTCTTCATGGGTCTGAAACTGTCTTTTCCAGCTGTGAGATGATGTGCTCACAAGGATGCTGGCATGGCAGGTTAGATAGACAGTGCCAGGTAAGTGCCGCGCCTGGTACATATGGCTCTCATTGGCCTGGAATTACCTACATATGGCATGCCACCTTCACCTGTCACGAAGAGGAACACATCCACAGTCCTATGATAGAAACTGTTTCACGGTGACTAGTTGTTCCTCTCAAGTTTTAACGTCCCCAC
Source organism: Ondatra zibethicus (assembly GCA_004026605.1). Lineage (NCBI taxonomy): Eukaryota > Metazoa > Chordata > Mammalia > Rodentia > Cricetidae > Ondatra > Ondatra zibethicus. The sequence goes on from PVIU01000614.1 coordinate 248,029, forward strand.
CCCCTACCCCATGCTGGGCATTCAGTAAGAAAGACTTCGCACTTGTGGACAGGCACTTTCCCATTAAGCTGCATTCTTGGTCCTCATATTTTCACTTTAGAGATTCTTCCAAATAGGAGATCTAAATGTGAACGGAATGATGTAGTAAGAAGACGTTTGAGAGCCAGGCATCCCACCTCGGGGCTCCCTCTCTGCTGCTCCCTCTTAGCGACTGAGGGTTTTCACTCTTCTCCTTAATAAGTCCCCTTTGCTTCAAAGAACGAAGCAGTCTCTTGAGGTCCTGTTTGCCCAGGATACTCTCACCCCAATCCGACATCAGTGTTGCAGTATGAGGTGACAGGAAGCAAGTTGGAGTCATTTGATAAACTTAATCCCAGTTCTGTGAAAAACAGAGACATGTAGGTGGCCCTTTCATCTCTGCAGGTGCGAGTTCCCTTATCTACAGAAGAAGGGAGTTTGAACTCTGTTTATTTCTGCATCCTCTCCTGGGCTCCAGTGACTCCATGAACACTCATCTGTGTTCTACAGTATCAGTGAGGAAAGGCTAAAATCCCAGCATGGAGCATTGAAGTTTAAAAAAAAAAATTCCCAAAGTATAATTTCAGAGTTTGCCATGTTTAGCCTTTGTAATTTTCATCAAATGCATGCAAATACTCCCTTTGAGAAGGCAAGGTGTTCACTCAAAAGGAAGCCCTGGAGAGAGAAGGCAAAGGGCAGGAGGCAGGAGCCGTTGCCTGGATGCCATGAGGCTCAGCTCTTTGGAGACAGGAGATCAGTGCTGTCTTGGGCCCCACCTCGCTGGCTGGCCACCCTCCTCCATTCACTGTGTGGGTTCATGTGGGCTACGTTCTCGGGGTCTTGGCCCACCGTGGCTATCTTGCACTTGGAGACTATGGAGGGACAGGGCTGTGGAATGGCTGCAAGTGGGTATTTAAGCCAGGAGCATGGGAGGGGCTTTTGAAATTCTGGGACTACCAGCTAGCTCCATTCTATAAATCTGTTTATAGAAGAACCCTAAGAGTTTTTGTTTTGTTTTGTTTTTGGGGTGGGGAGAACACAGCAGGTGGTAATGGTTTCCTTCTGCCTTAGCAAGACTCGCCTTTGGTAGGAAACAAAGAGGCAGGTTTAAAGATCATCAGAGCGCCTTGTTAAAGTCACCAAGTCAGGATAACTGAGCTCCTTTCTCTGCACTTGGGAGCAGAGTGACTGAGTGGTTGGCTTAGCTTTTTACTTCTTCTTCCAAAAATGCACCCCAAATCTGCCCCCAACCCAACACAGTCTTCCAAATGATTTTAAGGTAGTTAACAGGATTCCTGTGACAGTTCATCTATCTAGATACATGCACAATTGTCACTTTTGACTTAGTTATTGCAGACATATACTCCGTGCCTGCCAAATGCCTTCCAAAGCAGTAGTGTGATGGGCAGGAGAGGCACTGCCCATTTTGAAGGTCTCTCCCATCTTCCTTCCTGCCTCCTTGACAATCCCAGTCGTCTGATGCTGAGTCAAGAGCCTCTGATTTCCAAGCCGTCCACCCCTTGGGCACAATCACTGGGGTCACTTTGGTACCACAGCACATCTTTCTATACTGTCATTAAAGAGAAAGAGTGAGGGAGACCTCACAAGAAGATTGGGGATGGGCCTGCCATTGAGATGGTGGCCTAGGCAGGCAAGGAACAGGGTCTCAGCATCCAGCATTGTGTGCCGTGCTGCTGCCCAGAGCCTTCATCATCCACTTGGACACTTGACACCTTTTTTTTCCAGGAAAAGCAAGACCATCTGTTTCCCAACAGATGGGGGTTCTGATTTGCTTGAGGTCAGAGGGTGATGACCATAAGGACAGGCACAGGATCCTAAAAGGTGTGATTTGGGAGAAGCAATTGTGGCTGCTGAAGGGACCAGCAATCTTCGAGAATGTTCCTCCTGTTGCTGTGCTCACCTGCAGCCATGATCTTGTCCTCCAAGCCCTCATTGCATAGCAAATGACCCACTGTCACCAGGGGACACCTTGTACTCTGATTGTGTCCCCCTTCCTCTATTTGCCAGGCCATCTGTAAACCTCTTTGTCCAGAGCCTTGGCAAGCTCCTGGTGTGCCAGGAGGCGCCAATAAACCCCAACCAACTCTATTCGAGTGATGGTTGGAGAAAGGCTTCTGCTGTCTTGGCTCAGAACCCTAAAGAAAGAAAGCAGGCTATTTTTAATGACTGCATCTACTGCTCTTTGCATTGTTCTCCTAGCGTGGGCAACTTCCTTCTATTGTCTCTGCACAGTTCCTCGACTTGCCTGAGTGTCTCCCAAATGTTCTTTCTGGATGCACCGTTTACCCTTTTGTGTTTTCAGCAACTGCCGACCCTTTACGTGTTCGCTCTATTTCTGCTGTTAAAATAATTCCCGTGAAGACAGTGAAAAGCCCTTCAGGCCTGGTCCTCCCTCCAGGTATCTCTCTTTGGGGCTGTTTCTTTTAATTGTTGAATGGTGCATGGGCTCTTCTCTTCTTTGCTTCTAACACCATACTGTGAGCCTTAATCCTTGCATGTTTGGAAGCCATTTCCTTCCCCCAAGTTGTTTCCTTTCTTTGTGTGTGTGTGTGTGTGTGTGTGTGTGTGTGTGTGGTCAGTCAGTCTGTCTGTAACTCTGTAAGCCAGGGAGTAGGGAAGAATCTGAGGCTTGCAGCCTTGTCCTCTCTGCTTTAGAAGGGTTAATGCAGACATTCAGCCTTCACTCTGGGATGGGGCTCTTTTAAGAGGTTTGCAACTCCTAAGACAACACAAATTTTTGGGAGAGCTAACCTGGCCTCTCAGAGAACCTCTGAGTCAGGCTGAATGAGAAGCAGCTCCTATAGATGTCGGATGTTGGTTCCCTGTGTGACGCTCAGGCCATTCCCAGGAGCACTTCAGCCAGCCCCTCTCCAGCTTCACCTGCAGTTACTTCCTGCCTCTCCTCTCCAAGGGGCGGGGTTGCATGGTTCATGTGAGGCTCTGACTCAGGGTTTCCTGTAGACAGAGAGACAAGTGGAGCTCAGACGTTGGGCAGATCTGGCTGTGTGTCCAGGGCCGTACAGATGGGATGTGGCTTTGCCAGTTTGCCTCTCACCCCTTTGCAGTGACCGTAGTCTGGTTTTCTCAATAATTGTATTATACCAACCACTCACTCTCTTGATGGGGTTAGGTACTCTGTGAGCTTGCCACATGGTCTGTGGTGTGCTGTGGGTCTGTGCTTTCCTTGCCGTGGAAGAGGGCTGCTGGGGTAGGGATTGAGAACAGGGAGGAAGGAGGCTTGGCTCCTCACTCCCCTCACCCAGGAACAGACATGTGCAGTGTACTGAATCCTGCCCAAAGACACACTCCGAGCTTCATCCTCTCATCCTCATTGTGATAATTTTAGGATAGGAAGCTGGACTTGGAGTAGTTGGGGGTGTGGGGGTGTGGAAGGGAGTGTGGGTTTGAGCTCAGAAGCTGGTCTCTGAGCAGTTTGGGGTGTGGGAAGTGAGTGTGGAGTTGAGCTTAGCTTAGCTGCACATAAGGAAACACTTGGCTCATGCGCTCCGTGAAATTGCGTGGTCTGCCCCAGTTTCCTGCCTCATCACTGATTTTCCTAAAGGATGGCACCAGGCCTGTGGAAGCCGTCCTTTCTGTTAACCACACTGTCAGTCAGTTATGGTGAACCATGGTCAGAAATAGTAAACGAAACTTTCTAGACATAGACAGCTCCTCGCAAGCTTTAAATTGTATAGGAAAAGATATTGCTTGTGGAGGCTGAGTAGTGTCTATGGTGTAAGACATCCACCGAGGGGCTGGGGACACATAGCCCTGGACATGGATGGCTGCTTTGAATGTTTTCTTAAAGATGTCCAGGATCCGTTGTTGACCCCGGTGCCTCTGAAGGTAGATGGTTGGGAGTCTATGTAGATCCAGCAGAGGTTCTGAGGACACTGTTGTGCTGTGTGGGGACTGAGCCTGTCTGGTCGCCCTGCCGGCTATGTGTTCTCTCATTACATTGGATTGTGAGAGCTCCTATCCGTGAACAACACCTCCTCTTTCTCAGAGTTCAGGGGTCTTAACCAGTGAGAGATACAAGCAGCAGGGATTCTCTTCAGGACATCCCTGCTGCGCCTCATTGCCTGCTGCCTTTTCTGTGAGAAGGGGGATCTGCAAGCTTGAGGGATCTTTCACGAACTCTTCTGTGAGCCATGCCGTACTAACTGGCCAGAAATCCGCTTAACGATTTGAACTTTATTTCATAGAAGGAATGAGCCAGCTTCCATCGGGAAATGTTTCAGCTGACATTATAATTCATGCGTTTACTCAGCATGTGCCTTGTCTCTCCTCCCTAATCTCATGATGCTACCACAGATTAATTTTCATTGGCCATAGATGGTTGGAGAGTAGGCATAGATGTACCCAGGTTCATCTCATTCCCCTGCTGTAACCATCCGCTAATGATCTATTGTGCAACTCCCTCAGGTATCTTGGATCTAACTCTCTCCTTTGGATCTTTATTTCTCAGACATGGACCCTACAAAAATCTGCACTGGAAAAGGAACAGTGACTCTTCGGGCCTCGCCTTCCTACAGGGAAACCCCAAGCAGCAGCCCTGTGAGCCCTCAGGACTCTCCGAAGCATGAAAGCAAGTCAGGTGTGCTACCCTGGAGACTGGGAGGGGAGATGTGCAGAAGAGAAGGCAGATATCCCTGTGGTTCTGCAGGGCTGGGGAGAAGTGTTGTGAGTTCATCAGCCATGTCCTTCTTCTCCAGGGTCCCCAGGACAGTGACTTCTGTCCCTTCTGTGATGATTCTTAGTGAGTCAAGCTCTGGACTGATAGGTGGCCGTATGCTTTGGGTGAAGGCACAGCCTCGTGATCCCTCCTTTAGTATAGGGTGGTTCAGTCTCCAAACACTCTATAGGGCTGTCATCCTCTGTGTCTCTCAGTCATCAGAAGTGGACGGGCAAAACGGGCCCAGCCCAGAGTTTGAGACTTGTGGTGCCTGCTCGTAAGTCTGAGCTTGGGTCTTTGATTTTATGTTTCTGACAAGTTCTGAGGTCATGCTGTGGAGCTGGTTCATCGACCATGTTTGAAAACGGCTACAGAAAATGGGGTTTTCTCTTCTCTGGAAACTGGGAAGCTTGGCACACTCTTGGAAACCAGAGTTAAAGGAAACAGGGCTTCCAACTTTTGGTACAGCAGGAGGTGGGTGTTGTTGACGTGGTGGAATTATGTAGGATGCAAATGAGTAATGCTAGCATCTCCTGACTTCCTGCGCCAGCCACCTGTAATGGCTACCAAGGTTGATGCTTGAGAATGAGGCCAGGCTAGGGTTCAAACACAAGCTCCCTAGAAGTAATAATACCAGTCCCCTGGGAGGTCATATTTGTTCCTAGGCCTAAGGAAGGCTTGAGCAGTCCTCAGCACCAAAAGCTGGCTGAGGGCTTTTTGGTCTTATTTCTAAGCCCACTCTTGATTCCTGACCTGTTTCAGTTTGCAGTTTTCCTCCTCTCTGGGAAAGATGCTGGCGAGAAGAAAGGCAAAATAATTTCTTCAGAAGGCTGTAGGGTCGGGAAGAGATGATCCAAAGGGAAAGCCAGTGAAGCAACCTTTACCGACCAATCCTTAGGCGATGGAGAGGGAGGCTTGAGCTCCCTCTAGTGGTTGTAGCTGGCACGACTACAGAGCACGGTTCTCTCCACTGTGGTGCATGCTATGGAACTACAGTGCTACAGAATTATGTGTGCAGTTGAGGTGGTCTAGGAAGTACCATCTTTTGTCCTGTGGTTAATTCCTACGAATTCATCCCAGCGAATTTGGTGGGAAAGAATTCAATATTTTTCAGCAAATTTTTAAAAATTTCTAACAGTACATGTACTTGGAAGAACTGAGAGGCAATTATCAGTCATGCACACCTTTTTTAAAAATAAATTTATTTTTTCAAAAAAGATTATAGTGCCAGGTGATAGTTGTACACATTTTTAATCCCAGCACTCAAGTGGCAGAGGCAGGTAGATCTCTGTGAGTTCGAGGCCAGCCTGGTCTACAGAGTGTGTTCCAGGACAGGCAAGGCTACAAAGAGAAACCTTGACTTGAGAAACAAAACAGCAACAAATATTATAGTATAATTTCATTTTCTCCCTTCAGCCTCACCCGTGAACCTCCAGTCCTTACTCTCATTAAGATCATGGCCTCTTTTTCTTTGTCATTATTGGTGGTGGTGGTGGCGGTGGTTGTGGTGGCGGTGGCTGGGGTGGCCGGCAGCAGTGGTGGTGGTGGTGGGTGTATTCCTAAATATGTGAATGCAGTGTGCCCTGTCTGTATACCGTTACCTGTGTGTATATATTTTCTGGGCTGACCCTTTGGTATTGGATAACCAATGATGTGCTCTTCCCTGGAGAAGACTATTTCTGCTGCACTCAGTGCTCCTCAGTTGCCTGTAGTTCTTTGTCTAAGGTCGAGGCTTCCCCCTTCCACATTATCATGTCTGCTGGTGTTGTCCTTGTGCAGGTCATGTTTGGCAGCCATCTTGGTGAGACTTCATGGATATAGCATTTCTGGCGATACTAGGCAGCACAATCTCACAGCAAGCTTCCTGTTCCCCTGGCTCTTAGAATCTTTCTGCCTACCTTTTCACAATGATCCGTGAGCCTGAGGTGCAGGAGTTGTATTGCAGATATATTGGTTGGGACTGGGATTCACAATCATGCATTTAACAAGTTGTGGTTTTCTATAGTGGTCTTTGTCTGTTGCAAAGAGAAGCTTCCTTGGTAAGGGATAGGAACTATACTTGCCTGTAGCTATAACGATAAATGCTTGAGTGTTATTAGAAATTATGCTGGTTTGGTAAAGCGGTGGTTATAGTTTCTCCTCCAGGATCCATCTTATAGTAAATAAGTGTCTTCCTCCTGGTGAGCTGAGGCTGTTGGATCCTTCCATCACCTCTGCTCTCCATCTTTGCCACCTCCGCCCCTGTAAGTTTCCATGTTGCTGGCTATTTGCCTGATCTAGAAGCACCAGTCTTTAAATGGCTCCCAACACCTACATTACAGAGATACCTCCAATTGTCAGCCATTGCTCTAGCTCCCTGCTCTTGAGAGAGAAAGTACAGCTAGGCTATCACAGAGTCTCCTGGTTTTTGGCTTTGGCACTTTCTGTCTGAAATCTGGGCAAATCCATCAACCTTAGATGGCTTCAGTCTATATATCGGGCGCTATTATACTGGAGTCAGTGGCATTAATTGAGCTCTTTCATAACAAGCATTCTGCACAGGCCTATCATAATAACCCTCATTGCTGCCGTACGTCAGGAGGCCTGCTAAAGGTTGAATCCTATCAGTTTGAAGGCATGATGTTCTGGGCCAGGAGTGAGGGCAGTGGGGATGAAGGACAAGATAAAGTGTCTTCAAAAGAATGAAATAACAGGACTTGATGTGAGACTCAAAGACCCCAGACTGGCCAGGTGGTTTTCTAGATTATGGTACTCATGGAGCTGAGGGATTTGTGAAGGATATTGGGAAGAGATGTTCTATTCCCTCATTAGCTATGCTGAGTTTCCTGACAGGAGAAGGGCTTCATGAGAAAGTTCTAGGAGGCATTTGGAAATTAAAGTCCACAGTGCAGATACATGAGTCCCGTGAGTCCACATGAACCAGAGGAAAACTGAGAACTCTTCTGCCGTGGATTGCTGCTACCAAGATGGAACACACGTGTGAGCATCAGACCCGGGAGAAGGAAGCTGGGGCCCTCAGAGATGGCCCATTTAAATCCACTGCTCAGACTCAATGTTTATGATATATACATTTAAAACTTTTGAATTTTATTTTTAATTATGTATGTATGTGCCATTATGTGGGTTGCAAATGTAGTGCAGGTGTCTGTGGAAAACAAAGGTGACAGATGCCACTGGACCTGGAATTATAGGTGGTTGCAAGCTGCTTCCCCGTCCCATGTAGGTACTGAGAACTGACCCCAGGGTTTTTTGAAAGAACAACAAGAGCACTGAACCGCTGAACCATTTCTGTAGCCCAGAATATTTTTTTTTGAGTTGTAGCTGGACCCCAGGTCCCTGACCAACACCTCAGCTCTGATTGTGGACCTTGGACCATGGGATTAGAGCCACCTGAGAAGGTGGGAATAATTTCAGTACTGACTTCCTGAGCCCGTTACTTTTCTCCTTGTTTCCTGTTGATCTTATTACCTAGCCATGGCTGGGTGTTTGATCCAACAGTGTCCTAGGTCAGTGGTTTTTATTGTTGTTTGTTTTTACTCTTTTGGAAGAGCACTAGGCATGGGTGCAATTCCCAGTTCCTTTCTGGTATGGTCTGGAGGCCTAATAGCTAGCCTCAGATGCTGTCCCCTGACTCACACGCCAACATTAGGTTAGCAGTTCCTTGCATTCTGGGCATTGTGTTAGTTGGCCCTAGTGTTTGCTGCAAAGTTACCCTAGGACAGAATGGCTTGCAGCCACAGTTAACTCATTTCTTCTTGTGTGATTCTTACATTTGGTCTTCTGTAGCTGGGCTTTCTTTGGGACCCCAACTCCCCAGTAATGACACGGAGACTTAAATTATTAATTATCAAAGCTTGGCCTTTAGCTTAGGTTTGTTCCCAACTAGCGCTTATAACTTAAATTAATCTGTTTCTATTAATTCTATTAATCTACATCCTGCCATGTGGCTTTTTACCTCTCTTCCATTTCATATGTTCTGTTTGCTCCGTGTCTTGCTGGCGTCTCTCATGCCTTTAGATTCTAACCTCCTGAGTTCCTTCTCTGTCGGAAGTCCTGTCTAACCTCTCCTGCCTAGCTATTGGCCATTCAGCTTTTTATTAAACCAAGTCACAGCAATATATATTCATACAGTGTACAGATATCCTGCAACACTCTTCTGATTGGCAGTAGCAAATGTCTCATAAACTAGGCACCCTTTACCCATTAAATCAGTCCTTTTTATGAGCATATGTGTAAGAATTAGGGCCAACTGAAAAGTCAGAGGAAAGAGCCTCATAAGGCAGCATCCTCCCTTCTGATGCCCCACTGCAAATTTAGGCGACTTCTCAAACCACCTCAGGCTCAGTGCTAATGCTCAAAGGGTCCAGTTTGTTTACTACGGGGAAAGGATAGAGATTAAAATCAGCCCAGAGAAGTGCATGGTATAGGGTCTGGGGAATACCAAAGCATTCCAGACACATCATTTCCTAGCATCAGTGTGTGAGCCTCTGTGTCTAAAGTTTTACTGGGGCTCTAAACATAGGTGTATGCCACTGCCTTCCTTGAAGACCGGTCTTCACCCTAGTAGACGATGAAGCTCTTACTGGCTCAGAGTCCTGGCTCCAAATCATATTGGTGTGGTTCAAGTCCTCAGGTAAACAAGACATTTCTATTCAGTGTGGCATTCCAGGGACTTGGCATTTACCTCCCAGAAGCCTAGGGTAAAAGCCAGACTTTTTAAATTCATGATATTAAATTCTCCACTATGTCGCATAAATAAAAGGAAGGTAGAAGTGAGAGTTAGCACACATGTGAACCTACTTCTAGCACAGATCATCACCTTGTGAGCTCTTTCCCAACCACAGTGAGTCTGCCTTAATGAAAAGTATCCTAAGATCCCAAGAAGAACTGACTGTTCTTTTTTTTTTTTTAAAAAAAGCAAGAAACCAAAAATGAAATTAGAAGTGAATAAGATAAAAGCAGATCTCTGGAGGCTTTTAACCACGGGACAGAAAGGTACATAAAGAGCAGATGGGATACAAGGCAAAGTAGATTGTGTTTTTACTGAAGGGCTGAGCATCTCCAGGCTGCAAATCTATCTACCAGCCAACGTTCCATTTTATTGGAGGAAGCATCTCGACATCTCTTCCATCTGCAGGCGGTGATTGATGACTGTGTGTGTAAAACTTCACCTTGTGCACTCAGATATAATTGGCACTGGGCTGCTCCCAACCTTCGAGATTCAGAAGAAAAGATAATGGATGAGGGCTGACGAAATGCCAGAGAGATGCTCTCCTTCAAAAAGGAGCCAGGCTGCTTATTGAGATCCGGGGAACTACCCTTCTGGGCACAGTGAGGGAAGCAGTTTTGAAGATTTGAAATGAGAAGAAAAAAAAAATGGAGTCATTTCCAAGGACAGTATGACTTTGATTTTATTAAATGGAGAGATCATATACTGTAATTTATATCTTTGGGAATTTTCTGGTGTTTTGAGCTGGATGTAGTGGTACACACCTGTAATCTCACCGCTAGGGAGGCAGAAACAGGAGAATTGCTGAGAGTCTGAGGCCAGCCTGGGCTACAGCCAGACTGTATAGTAAGACCCTGATTCAAAAACAGATAGGGCTATGGCGATGACTCAGAACTTACAGTGCAGGGATGAGGACCTTGACCTTGAATCCCCAGCACTCCTGTAAAAGCCCAACATAGCTGTTTGTCTATAACCCCAGTGCTGGAGAAGAGAGAGAGAGAGAGAGAGAGAGAGAGAGAGAGAGAGAGAGAGAGAGAGAGAGAGAGACCAGGAACGTACTGCGGGCTTCCTAGTGAGCAGTCTAATTGAATCAGTGAGTGCCAAGTCTAGTGAGAGACCCTGTTCAAAAAGCAGGATGAATAGAGACTGGAAGATACTTAGTTGTTGACCTCTGACCTCCACATGCACGCACACATATAAATATATATATTTGTATTTATGTATTTATGTATATTCTCCACACATTGACATAAAACACACAAAACCCCCAAACCATAATAAATACACACATACCCAGTAATTTATATCTGTGGGGATTTATCTCCCCGTGTTTTGGATTTCAGTTTTATAAAGCCTGTACTTTATGCCATATATTTTATTTTAATATGTTTAAATTTACTTTATGTGTATGTATATTTTGCCTGCATGTACCATGTATATGCCTGGTGCCTGCAGAGGTCAGAAAAGGGCGTCAGGTTTTCTGGAACTAGAGTTAGAGTTGGTTGTGAACCACCATGCTGACATGTCAGGGTTGGCACCCTTAAAGAAAACTGACTAGTTGGGGCTTGAACCTGGGTCCTCTGCAAGAGCAACAAATACTCTGAACCACTGAGCCATCTATCTCTCCCACCGCTGTGCCATATACGTTCATTTGGTCCTGTGACTCATGAAAGAGTTCATGTCCATTTTGCAGATGAGGATGCTGTCAACAAGGCAGAAGATTGAGCTCACAGGAAGTGATCTGATTTCATGAGGATGACTTCCTTCTGATGCCCATAGTTTAGAAGAACAGTCACTCCTCAGTTTTCATGACATGTCTGTTTTCCAGTGTGACTGGAATAGAACCAACCTAACAGGAAGCTGAAAAGTCGGCAAAAGAATGTGTCCCTAAGTCTGTGTGCTGCATTTACCTCCATCGTCAAGGAACAAGCCTATTGCTATCTGGTGTATATACAAATTTAATGCATTTGAAAAGTGGCCCAATAAGGGGTATCTAGAAACAGCAACTTGGAAAAGATGGGAGATTAAAAGTGTTAGAGTGAAGAGGGTAAAGGGCCATTGTCACAGAATGTCACCTGTATTCTCGGGGCTGCCAGATACATGAAGTTGTCTGGGCCATGCACCTAGCTAGCAGTGAGTATTAAATGGTTACCTTCACATGCCTGATCTCAGACTCCTCAGCAACTCTGAGAGAAGGTCACGGAGGAGGGATTCTAGTTTACAGATAAGAAATGTGAAATTTGGTGTGGTTAAAGCCTTGCTCTGGTTATCCAGCCAGTACAGTGCAGTAATAGCAGTATGTGTGGAACACATACCCTGTGAGTATTTAACACGGTGGCTTTTGGAGAAGACAGCTACGAACTGTCTGTAAGGTGGTAACAGAGACGTAATAGGCAACCTATACAAGGGAATATAACTGAGTCACTTTAAAATTCTGGATTTGGGGGTGTGACAATATGTTGTTTCCTCCTAAATAAGGATATTTTAGAACTAATATCTGTATTCTTTGAGAAGATCTTTTTTTAAATTTTTTCCATGATATTTATTGAGCTCTACATTTTTCTCTGCTCCCCTCCCTGCCTCTCCCCTCCCCCCTTCATCCCTTCCCCAAGGTCCCCATGCTCCCAATTTTCTCAGCAGATCGTGTCTTTTTATACTTTGTACTTCCCATGTAGATTCTCTCTTAGTGTCAGTATTGTTGTCTAAGTTCTCTGGGATTGAGGTTTGTAGGCTGGCTTTCTTCACTTTTTGTTTAAAAACCACCTATGAGTGAGTACATGTGATAATTGTCTTTCTGTGTCTGGGTTACTTCACTCAAAATAATGTTTTCTAGCTCCATCCATTTTCCTGCAAAATTCAAGATGTCATTATTTTTTTTCTGCTGTGTAGTACTCCATTGTGTAAATGTACCACATTTTTTTTTTTATCCATTCTTCGATCGAGGGGCATTTAGGTTGTTTCCAGGTTCTGGCCACGACAAAGTTGCTATGAACATGTTGAGCACATGTCCTTGTGGCACGATTGAGCATCCTTTGGATACATACCCAAAAGTAGTATTACTGGGTCATAAGGAAGGTTGCTTCCTAATTTTCTGAGAAATCGCCACACTGACATCCAAAGGGGTTGTACCGGCTTGCATTCCCACCAGCAATGCAGAAGTTTCCCTTTTCCCCACAACCTCTCCAGCATAAGTTGTCATCAGTGTTTTTGATTTTGGCCATTCTTACAGGTGTAAGATGGAATCTCAGAGTTGTTTTGATTTGCATTTCTCTGATGACTAAAGATGTTGAACATTTCCTTAAGTGTCTTTTAGCCATTTTAGATTCCTCTGTTGTGAGTTCTCTGTTTAGGTCTGTACTCCATTTCTTTTTATTGGATTATTTGATCTTTTGATGTCCAATTTCTTGAGTTCTTTGTATATTTTGGAGATCAGACCTCTGTTTGATGTGGGGTTAGTGAAGATCTTTTCCCATTCTGTAGGCTGTCGTTTTGTCTTGTTGACCGTGTCCTTTGCTTTACAGAAGCTTTTCAGTTTCAGGGGGTCCCATTTATTAATTGTTTCTCTCAGTGTCTGTATTGCTGGGGTTCTTTGAGATCTTACAATGCATTTTGATCACCTTCCCCTTACCCCTTGTAGATCCATTCCACCTCCCTACACACTCAACTTTGTGTGTGCTACTATATTGCTTCATCCCTCTGTGTGAGGCTTTTTGATCTGGGCAAAGCATTTGGCCTCTCTCCTTTCTCATCCTTGAAGCACAGTAAACATTTAATTAAATTTAATACTAAATAGGTGTAAAGTGGAACCCTGTCTGGCCCCTGAGAGGTGCTTAATAAATGTTTGCACATCTCGACTTGTCATCTGGGGAGTCTACTGTTGGTCTGAGAGACCCAACCGAAGTAGAGGCTTGGACTTCAAGGACAGTGAGTCCCCTGCTTGTCTCTACAGGAGTGAGAAAAGAAGGTTCTTCAGGAAATAGAGGGACGGGATATTAAAAGAATGCAAGGGTAGGGATGGCCAAACTGGCCATGAGCGAAATCCAGCTTATTGGCTAAGAATTTCTTTTAAATTTTAAATGGCTGATAGAAAAATATAAAGAAGAATGACATTATATGCCATGTGAAAGCCTTTGAAATTTCTGATCTGAACTCTGGTCCTCATGATTATGTAACAAAGTCGTTTCACCTGTCCAGCCCATATTGTGAATGTTTTTGTGCCTTGTGTAATGGGACGGAGACAGGGATCAAAAACCAAACAAGCAAACAAGCCCCCACCCCCCCCCAAAAAAAAACCCCTGAATGCTATAACATTCTATAGAGGCTTCAGTCATGTTCTACCACTAGGGTTCATTAATTAACTCAGCCTGCTAAGGTGCAGTCATGCTTAGCTTTGGGATGGGGAATGAGACTGCGAAGGACTGGACAGCAGAGAGTTCTTTTGCCTTTTAGTCTGTAAAGTAAGAATGTCAAGGAACAATTGTTTCTTCATTCCTGTGAATGTAGCCTTGTGTTCTCAAAGGTCAGCGCCTGTGAACACATCATGGTTTCAAGTGGGTTCCTATGGTAATGGGGCCGTCGTGACTGAGGGTGTTTTGTGTCAGGCCAGGGCTGCTGATTTTCATCGGTCAGTGTGTCTCATGCTTGCTTCCCGCAAACGTAACCATTTCTGTTTTCCCCTTCTTGCTTTCATCCTTCTTGCTCCTCGCACAGGCCTGGAGCCAGAGGACCCTTCAGCAGGTATGGCTTTGCATGCCTTCTTTTCTCATGTGCCTTGGAGCACCTGAGATCCTTGAATTCAAGGAAAGCCAGACCTAGGAGTGATGGGGTTTGTTTTTGTTTTTTGTCTTGCCACAGAGGAGTGGAGACTTTCATCCAGTGCTGATGCCAATGGCAACGCCCAGCCTTCCCCACTTGCTGCCAAGGGCTATAGAAGCGTGCATCCCAGCCTTTCTACTGACAAGCCCCAGGTAAGTGTGTGCCCACAGATGGGGTGGGAACTCAGTAGTGATGCCTATTCTCAAATTTGGCAGCCCAAACTTGTGGCTTCCTGCTAACCCAGCTGGATTGTGGAGTAGGGGTCCAGTCTTTGGTCATCTCTGAAATAGCTTTCTTAGGAGGAGAGTTGGGATCAAAGGGAGCAGGAGTATGGGGTGAGGTTTTGGTCTATGTGGCTGTTGGAAATAGGCCTGCTGTTTTCTAGGATTAATATACATGTGGAAGGGTTCTAAAGGGAGGAATTCATTTAGCCTTAGGCAGGTTGAGCTTATTTGTAAGGAATTCCTTAGAGCATAATCAGAGGAAGCCCTCTGGTATTTACATCATTAACTTTCTGAAGCTGAGACTCTGAACACTCTGGTCACAGAGTGACATCAGGTATTTGTGACCAGACCATAAACCCAGTGGCCCAAAGGCCTGAGGACAGAAATCACAGTGGCAGCACATACAGCCTGGCCTCAACGTCCAGCTCTGCAATAGAAAATCCCCCATCAGCAGCCATACCACCCTGAACCGGCATAGTCTCATGTGATCTTGAAAGCTAAGCCAGATTAGGCATGGCCAGTACTTGCATGGGAGGCAGCCCTATACTGCTATTACAGTTTGGAGTAGGGTTGGCTTAGTTGTTGCTGCTGGGTGGTTTCCTACCCTTTCTCCTTTCTTCTCTCAATACTTTGTTGTTTTGTTAAAAGGCATAGAGCCTATCATTCCAGTGGTGTGTGAAGGATACTGTATAGGGAGAGCCACTAACATGGAATGGAGCCATCTTCCTTATAGGGGATGCTACTGCTCAGAAGACCCCTGGGTGATACAAGCTTCCCTACTTCATTCTAATGCTCCTAGAACAGACCCGACTCCCCATTCTGTCCCTCATCTGTCTTGTCGAAAGGCTGCACCGTAAAGCCTTTCTGCCTCCTGCCATGACTTACCTCCCCACTTTCAGCCTTGTACACCTAGGCCCTGGTTGGAGCCAGGAGCTGTGGATATGCCTTGCCTCCCAGAGGTCACTTATCCGTTAAAAGACTTGCCAGAATTCTCCCATTTCTGAAAGTTTTCTGAGTATGTAAGCGTTGTCTGTGGCAGTGACGCTTCTTCACAGTTGCTCAAGGTTGGGTGCTATTTGCTCTACCCAGATTCGAACACAAGATCTAGTCAAAGCAGAGATTGAAGTACATTGTCTTTCAGCATCAGGGAACCCCAAAGGATAACCCTCCAATGCCTCTTGGTTTTGTCTCTCTCTCTCTCTCTCTCTCTCTCTCTCTCTCTCTCTCTCTCTCTCACACACACACACACACACACACACACACACACACACACACACACACAAAAGCATGGTCCAGGGTAGGGTTGTATTTCAGGGATGAAACTCTTACCCCTGAATAAGGCCCAGGACTCATTTTCCAGTACCATATAAATAAATAAATATCACATGGGAGATAAAAATGAGTCCTTTGAAAATACTTGCATTTAATACAACTTTATTAGGTACTTGTACTCAAACCAACGGGCTGTAACATTGCCCTCAAGGAGTTCATAAGGGAAGCTGAATAATAAGGTTGAACTTCCTGTGATATCTCTCTACATCAGCACGTGTTTTGAATCTGTTTGTCACTCAACTTCACGTTTCTTGGGCTGCCCTCAGGGAGACTGGCAAACGGCTGACACAAGAATTTTGTCCTGCACGTCCAATGTAAGATTTGCCATTTGAACATCAAGAATGTCTAGTACTTTGCAGACTTAGTTTCTGAAAGTAAACATGAATTCTTAACTGTGCAGTGCTTGCTCTAACTACACATGGGCTTCAATAAAGGCAAAGCAAGTTGGACAACTGCTTGGCTTTGTTCCAGGCCTACGGAGTTTATGGTTCTGTTGGCAGGACATCCTCCCTTAAGGACTGAGTTGGGGTCCAGAAGATGGATGGGCTAAGTGGGAACCCTATGTCTTGCCCACGTGGGCTTGCTCCCTGCTGTTCTCTGGACCACAGAACCACAGTGTTCCTTTCTGTGATGTCATCATCAGCATGGTAATCCTAGTAGAGATGAGGTTTGGCAGTTTCTGGAAACTATATAAACTATGAATACATGTTTGCCAAATAGCCTACCTCTCCCGTAGGCCCACCTTCTAAAAAGATGTGGAATTTCATTAGTGGTCAGGGGGCAGATTAGGCTGCAATACTTAGGTTGAAGCAAAAAGCTGTTCCTTTGTGTTCTTGCTTAGCCTAACTCCCTCCTCCTCTAGAGTTAAAAGAAGCCCTGAGACAGGAAGTCCTTTGACTCTGTGTGTGTTGTGGACACTCTGGGGAAGTGTCCTCTCTGCAAGGTCACAACCCTAGGAGGGCTTGTGCCTGATGTCATGCAGTCCTAGTACCATACATGGCCATGGGTGAATTAAGTTTAAAACTCATAGAAACAGATTTCTATGTTTGGACAAAAGAAATAATGTGCAAGACACTCTAGTTCAAAGTCAAAGTAAATCTGAGCCCAGAGTGAAATGATTATCTGCCCACTTCTCATCAGCCCTATCCTTACTTGACAGTCCCAGTGGTGAGAGCTAGTTCAGTTGCTGTTTCTGGGTATTGTAAGCTAGACTGCTGAGTGTCCCAGCACTCAGTCTAAGTTCATCAAGCCGAGTAACTACTGTGGCAGTTTTTGCTCTTATTATACACCAGAGGGCCTCTTGGTTGTGGATTTGGGGCTCATATACACGACCCACTCCGTTGGCATTATGTGGGACAAGACATAGGTCTGGTTAACTGAAAACACCCAGATAGTTGCCTCTCCACCTAGACTATCTCTCATCTCAAACTTATGTTTTAGGTGTAGGCTGTTCATTGTTTCTGGATGATAGTCTAATCCAGAGTCATAAAGATTTTTTCACTTTCTTACCTAAGCCCCCTTTTTAATGTCTTTTCCCTTTTCCACATAACTCCTACAAAATATAAAATAAAATGAGAATTAGCCCCAGTGTAATCAGTGTGTATGGCACATGTTTGTGCATAAGCAGCTGTGCTCGTGTGTGTGCATATACGAAGACAGAAGAAGGATGTTAGGTGGTTTCCTCAATGGTTATCTGTCTTATGCCTTTGAGACAGGGCTTTTCACTGAATCACAAGCTTGCCATTTCAGCCAGGTCAACCGGCCAGTGAGCTCTGGGATTCCTCTGTCTCTTCCCCCACATCATTAGGGTTACAAGAATTTACAGACATGCCAAGCTGTTTATTTCAGTCCTGGCGATTCGAACTCAGGTCCTCAAGCTTGCAGAGCAAGCAAGCTTACTTATGGGGCCATCTTCCCAGCCCCTTCCTAGTTTTTGACTACAACACATCTGCCATAATTCACCAACTTCTAGATTTTCACATGTGTGCACTTAAGGGACAGTTCTTGTTTTGTTCTCATGCTGAAATCTGAAGATCAGGGCCAGCGAGTAAAGTCTGAGAACATTGCTGCTTCATCCCTGGAGTATAGTTCCTAGGTGAGCCACAGGTTGGCTGATAAGGATCAGACTGGAGGGTCACCGTGTCTCCTGTCCCTCTGCCTACTGAGACCCATGCAAGAAAGCTGTTGAGTGGAGAGGGAAGAGGTGTGGATTTTAACTGTAATTCTGAGCCTGTTACCAGAGCTTTGTTCTCACACTGTGACTAAAGTTGTATAGAAATGATTTCCTGTGCATGATGATGGACCGACTGAATAAACCAGACTCAGCCCAACCCCATAGGCTAATTATATGCCAAATGGCGCAGGCTTCTTCTGACCCTGTGCCTCAGAAGTAGGAGACTACATGCTTTTAATCTCTTGACTGTCTCCATACCCTTTGATTATAGTTCTGGAAATTGAATTCAGAGCTTTATACATGCTAGGCAAACTGACCTACATTCTCAGCTATGTTTTTAGTGATTAATTCTATCAGATGATTTCTTCTGAGAAAATAAAACATATGGACTCAGTTTGAAATGTCCTCCTCCCCTTAATGAACTCTGTATGCTTGTAGAATTGAGACCTGAATCAGAGGCTCAAGGAGGACGTCTGCCTCCTGTGAACACGCATACAGGAGGGCCTCCATCTCTCTTTTTCCTACTGGGAAAGAATTAAAGTATCTCAGACAAGTCTAATGAACTTAAACTTTTAAAACCAAAGGCTTCAATAAGAGTCTTGAGGAAGGGGGTGTTGGGGAGGAAAGAGGACTCAACTCTGGGGCATCATTCACTGGCAGGTGAGCCCTTGAGCATGTCTTTGAGTCAGGGGGTCAATAAAGATGCAGCCAAATAAGCATTGGTGTTGGAGCTGACCAGGTCTCCCTGGCCTGTGAGTCAGGCCAGCCCTGCAGGTAAGTGTGAGTCAGTCCTTGGAGCAGCCCAGACAACAGCTGTGGGCACCAGAAGGATTTGCTCAAAGGTCTGCCAAGAGTTGTTTTGTCTTTTATCATGCTGTGCTGCTGTGTCTAATGATCCTTCTCTCCATCTCCCCTCCTCTTCTCTCTCCCTGTTCTGATGTCATGTCTTGAAACCACTACTAAAGGTTCTGTCTCCCCCACGCCTTCCTTTCCCCCAAAAGGACCGCTCTGCATGGCAGCTCCCCACTGTCCACCACACCCACAAAGACTCCCTCTACATGAGCTCACCAAAGCCTTACATCCCACCTAGCACCCCCATCCAGCAGGACCCCTCACTGCCTCAGCCCATCTCTGTTCCCCTGGCAGCTAGATTGGCTCCCAAAGGTGCAGCGTGTCCTGGTTCATTGCTTTTGGGGTCCATGGTCCTCGATGCTTCCTTCCAACCCCAGCCACACTATGTAGCCTCCAGATTAGTGTACAGTAAGAATGTGAGCTCTAACCCACATCATGAGGCCACAGGGAATAAAAAGGTCAGCAGCTTATATGTCCCGTGTTTATCCAATAACATTTGCCGGGCAACATTGGAAACCTACCCTCCTGTTGCACGTGACTCAGTCAAAGACACTCTCTTGGAGGCTGCAGGCACCCAGGCACCAGCTCCCAGCCTTGTCCCTGGCACAGCCACAGCCAGCACAGGAAAACCACCCCCTGCTCCTCCTCCTGACCCTCCCAAGCTATTCTTTGACCACCACAAAGATGCTGGTAACCTTGGTGAGAATCCCACACTGGGGGCATGGGCTTTGTTCCCAGATGCAGTGAGACCTCCCGTGCTAGGCCCCCAGGTTACCTCTGATCTCGAAAACCAGAAGAACAAAGAAACTTACCTTTTGCAGCCGTGTTATCCAGCCAAGGCAAGAAACTAGGAATGTTTGTGTGTCTTCTATGCTGTCTCTTTCAAAACCAATTCAAGTGGCTCCCTTGTTCTCTGGGCTTCCCTACCGTCCCTCTCCTCGTTAGTGCTACAGTGCTTGAATCCTGAATTCTTCGCTTTAAACTGCCCAGCATAGCCTCTTCTGTCTCCCTGTCTCTTGTCTGTAAATGTCTCAGGATGCCAGAGCATGGAATTCATAAACTAATGATGTGGTAAGATAGAGTGTTTGTATCCTATGAGAAGGTGCTAAAGAAGCTGTATTTACTCCCAAGCTTGGAGGCCGTGTGGCGGTTTAGTGGCGTTAGACACTGCCTGCTTGCCTGCATATTCTGTTGTTTACTCTCTCTCCCTCATAAAGTGTTAAAAGGATTCAAAAATAGATGGATGGAAAGTGAGCTTGGATGGGGCTCCCTCTGTGTCATAGAGTGTCAGGAGGCCAGCTGGCTAGCACTGGCTGTCTCATGTACTCTGAGGAAAGGGCACTGATTAAATATTTCTCAAAGTGCATCACTGCATGTCCGTGCGCAACTGTTTAAATGTGGAATTCCTGCCTCTCTGTGGTCCCCTTTGCATAACGACCCCTTATTTCCCACAGGATGCCACCTCCTCCAGCCAAGCCTCGTCTGAGGTAATAGTTGTCCCTCTCTACCTGGTTAACACTGACAGAGGGCAAGAAGGCACTGCCACTTCTCCGGCATCTCTGGGGCCACTTGGCTGCGTCCACACTATCCCGGCGACCACCCCTGCTGCCTCACCTTTGACCTTCCCGACACTAGATGATTTCATTCCCCCTCATCTGCAGAGGCGGCCCCACCACAGCCAGCCAGCCAGTGCTTGTGGCTCCCTCCCCCCTGCTAGCCAGAGGCCACCACCCTCACCACCACCTCCGTTGGTCCCTCCCGTACCGGAGGACCTCCACAGAGGCTTGGAGCCTGACCTCCCGGGAGCTGTCTCAAGTACCGTAAGCTTGCTGGACCCCCTTCCCCACGGCTTCCTGAATGTCTGCTCCTGGCAGTAAAACCCTCCCTTTCTCACTGAAGTACTAAGTTCTGAGGAGGCCTTGACCACTGTGCTTGTGTGATGGCTGGCCCTGTGTTTGCTGTCTCCGAGTGCATGCCTCCCCTGTATACATCCTTTGGGCCACCTGTGACCGCTCTTGACTTTGAAGAACCTTTTCTTCTCTGCTCTATTGCAAGTGCATGTCTTCCTGATGGAACTTTGTCTTTCCTTTGAGAAGCACCTGTGGCCTTTACTCAGCCCTGACAGAGCACTGAAGGCTGAGGAAAGCTGCAGGGTCCTGTGGAGAAGCCATAGGCAGGTGTGGAAATGATGGAGCGAGAGGCTGAGTGAGGAACAGATTCACTCTGGGCTGATTCCATAAGTGAGCTCTCTTTTTTAACAGAAGTACAGAGACAGGTGTGGGGGGAAGAGGTTTAATTGAGTAAATGGATCGAAAACCTGTGTGTCAAGATCTTTCACAAGACAGATAATTACTAGGGCCCCTGAGGAAGAGGTCACTGTGGTTTTGGCAACAAACTTGTATATCAGTAATTGTGGGAAGTTAGGAGGTCTTGACAGTTCAGTGTGAGTCTCTTCACAGCTGGTCCAGCAGCTTCTGGCACAGTATGTCTCCTTCCCTAGGAGCCCAGGATGAGAGAATCTGAATATATGGCATCATAAGGTGTAATGTGAAGACACTCACGGGCCGTATGGTTCGGTTCAGTGGGGTTGAAACCATGATAGGAACTCATGGTTTAGTTCAGCATAGGTGAAGTATCTGGTTACTGTTGGCTGTATTGCTGAGGACTTTTCCTAGTGAATAAAGAAGTTAAAGTAACTGGTTAGTTAGTGATGGCTTCATCCCTACTGGGTTCTAAGCAATTAGGTTCCACAAGTACACTTACAACAAGCCAGGGTTCCTGCTCTTAAATGGTCTGGAGGAGGAGGTAGAATACATCCGCTCTTAAGGCTAGAGAAGTCTAGTTTATATATCATGGATTTGACTGAGTAGGTCTCAGAAGGGGCTGGGGCCAGGGCCTCTCACTTGGTTGCAAGTATCTAAAGGGTTTTGATGTTGAGGCCATAAACACCACTTACCGATGTACAGGGAGCCGAATATTTGCTGATCGAGCTAAACATTTACTAGCATCCTTTGTTGGAGGAAGGATGCTAACAAAACTAGCTTAAATGGCTTGTTAAGCTGAATCAAATCAGAGAACAGGAAGGAAAGTTCTTATTTGGCTCAGTAGGGAAATTGTAATGAAGAGTTAGGCACAAGGAAGCTTAGAACTATGACATCATGGGCTGGACCTCTTCTTAGATCTCCAGATACAGCCCAGGGCAGTTAGACCAGGACCAGGGCAGCTGTAACCACGAGTTTGGCTCTTCTAGTTGAGCTTTGGAGCTCATCTCTGCTGCAGATGTATTCCTCTCCTCTTAGCTGGACCTCTAGGTGAATTTGAAGGCATTCTGCTTTAGTATGTACTGATACCTTGCTAGTGTGTTTCTCTGTGCAGCAAGCAGAGTGAGTCTTAGCAGAGTGCATTCAGATATCGCTGTAAGCCATCCTGGTATGTACTGCTTTTAGGTTTGCATATTGGGGTTTGTTTTTTGCATGCCAGGACAGATTAGTTAAGATAGTGTACACATTTTGTACAGTTTTCCTAATTGTTCTGCAGTAGACTTTCCAGAAGTTGACTTAATAACATTTACTTTGGCTTTAGGTAACAGAGATTAAAAGCAGACTGCTTTGACTTCCCCTTTGGATGCCCTGTGGGTGGCATCCAGGCCCTAAGTTGATACAAACCCCTCAAGCCTTGGAAAAAGATCTTACTCACAAAATTGAGCTCATAGAAATGGCTATCCAGGGAACATCTAAAAGAAAGCCAAACCAGGTATTGGTGGCAAAGCCCCTACTGTGTGCCAAGAGTTGTCCAGGGTGCTAAAACTGCACCTCTCCTGATGAACCTGCATTCTATTGCCACAAAGCTTAGCCCACACATTCCTTGCTGGTAGATAGCTCCTGTCACTCACACAGTATTTTTCTGAACACCTGCTACTTGCAGGGTATTGTGTTGTTTTGTGGCAGAAGAGGGAGGCATGGGGTCCTTGTCTTGCAGGTGTATATGCAGTAGCTGTCTCTGAGCTTAATTTTTTCAAAAATAGCTACCAATATCTTGTTCTTAAAGACCTTTAAGAATGCCATCTTGCCAAGCATAGTGATACATGCCTAGAGGCAAGGATCTCTGAATTTGATGCCAACCTGGTCTACTTAGAGAATTTCAAGCTAGCCTGGGCTATAGTGAGAGCTTGTTTTTAACAAAAGGAAAAGGGAAAAGAATGCAATCCTGGGGCTGAGGATATAGAGTGTTTGCCTAGCACAGGCTCAGCCCTAAGTTCAGTCCCCAGAACTAGGTCACGAGGATTGCCATCTTTGCTTTAAGGTTTGAAAGATATAAAATAAAAACTTTGCAGAATCTATAAGTTTGGTAGAGGAAACAAAAGGCTGTCATTATCTCCATCATCAGATTATCAAAGTGTTAGTAATTTGTTGATATTGCTGGGGGCAGTCTCAGGTTTTTAAAGTCAAGATTCTCCCATGTCTTGGTTCGAAGAACTGTTATTTTGATGCTTAGTGAAGAAACGTCCCAGCAGGGTAGGATCCTCCTCAGATCTCAGAAGCCAAAGCTGCTGAATTTGCTCAGTGATTCTGAAGTTCATAATAACTTTCTGAGAACCATTATAAAGGGGTTCCTCTTTGTTCTTCTCTCAATGATTTGTCTGACATCTCTCAATAGGGTGCCTAACTTCCCTGACTCTTCTTTCTTAACCAGTTCTCGTTCTTGGATCACATTTGGAACTGCATGAGTTTTGCATGTTGTTCTATTTTGATTTGAATTTGCTTTTTAGTAACCAGATTGATACACAACTATTACTAGGTGAAAATAATGGATGATACTGAGACTTTCAGCAACATTTACTTACCTTCCTTCTCTTCCCCCTTACTAATACCTTCAAGGAGAATAAATTTCCAGATTAAACTTCTAACTGGAATTGACTCGTTGGTTACATTTTTTTGTTTATAATTGATGTCTTTGTAGAGGTTTTTATTCCTTCTTCTTACAGAGTCTTAATCCTAGATATCTTGTGTTCACTCTTCTTTCTAATGTTTTGTTTTTCAGGGCAGTCCTTTATTAAATGAAGTTTCTTCTTCCCACATTGAAACTGATTCCCAAGCCTTCCTTCCAACAAGCAAACCATCATCTGCCTACCCCTCCACCACAATCGTCAACCCCACCATTGTGCTTTTGCAGCACAATCGAGGTAAGGCAGTCTCTTGCAGGGATCTGTAGTCTGCAAGTCTCCCCAACCCTGCCCTAGGCCATCTGTCCCAGCTCTTGTAGGACCCACAAGATTATCAGTCCTAGACAGAGGCCCCTGATCTGGAATGATGTCAGAGATCTGTGAAACTGGGCTAGTTCAAGTTCATTGATGTGCCGTGTTTATCTGCAGACGATTCATGTGCAAAAATGAAAGTGTGTGTCTCTTGGTTCTTCGCTGTATGATTTGTGATGGTGCTTTGCCTCAAACGCGCCTGCAATATGTCTTTTAATTGCTGTCATAAAATGACTGACTCGTTCAAAGTAGTCAGTTTCTAGAAAACGTAGTTTTCAATACCAAGTTTCAAAAAAGGAAACAGTGAATAGATGATTGTCTACAATGTAGAGCATGTCTCTGTGCCTCTGTAACAGAGGCTCCTAGGCTGTCTTCTGGTTATTGGCTAGTCCTCTTCTCACAGCAGACTCTGTGGTAAGTGGCCATTCAGTGGCAATCTCTGTAATGGAGACTCATATGTCTGTCTGCACTGCTTCTATCCACATGGCCCAGACAGCTCTGCTTAGGGGTTCTGATTGGTTCCTATTGCTTCTC
Source organism: Ondatra zibethicus (assembly GCA_004026605.1). Lineage (NCBI taxonomy): Eukaryota > Metazoa > Chordata > Mammalia > Rodentia > Cricetidae > Ondatra > Ondatra zibethicus. The sequence goes on from PVIU01000614.1 coordinate 272,656, forward strand.
TGGCTGTTCCAGGTAGTCCTGCTGCATCTCTGAAGGGTCCTCAGGGTTGATTAAAAACCCAAGAGCTTTGAAATAATCATAATATATTTTTACCTTTCTGCTTTAAAATTCAGGCAATGGTTCTAAATCCCAACTTTTCCACTTTGGAGTTGCATAGAGGAATAAACTTTGAGTTTATAAAAGTCCGTTTGCCACATAACATGGGACATTTTGAGGCCATCTCCCCGGAGAGGGCTCTTCTGTGGAACCCAGGGAACATAAGGCTGTGTACTGTCTATAGCTCAGAGCCTGGTTTCAATCTTCTCTTGTCACCTTCCTTACCCACGTCATAGTGTCCTCCCCTTCCTGCCTCTCCCTGAGAGAAGATGGGGCTGAAATCTAATTTCCATTGCTTTCCATACTGAAGAGAGGTTTCTCTTTCCTGCTTCTCACTGGGAAAGTCGATGTGTAAAGCATTTTCTCTCACTTAAAATATGTTCACTCAAATCTGAAATGGTTGCTTTAGTGGTTTCAGTTCTTTTTCTTTCTTTCTTTCTCTCTTTTTTGCACTGTGTGGCCCCAGTGTTCTTTCAAAGAACAGAAGATTCCTACGTCTCAGTGTCCATTCTTCTAGCTTTGCCACCCTCCCTGGCAGCAACTCTCTTTGCCAGTGTCTGTAATGCAGAACAAAGAAAAATGCAGAAAAAAGCAAAAGCCTCTCTGTGAACTCCTTCATGACTCACTGTTCTAAAAAGCAAGTTGGTTCCCAGAAAGAAAGACACTTTCTTAAAAATTGGGACTTATTCCCAAGGCAACTTGGTTTTTGGAAAATGCCAAGCGTAATGTCAGCTGCTTTTGCCAAGTCCCTCTGACAACACCTACAGGGATGTTTTCAGGCACCAAAATGCCTGAGTTCCCTCTTTGTTTCTTTCTTGAATAAGTGAAATTTTCTCATTCATCAAAAAGGACTTTTGGTTCCTGCCTTTATTTTGACCAAGTCCTGTTTTGGATTCAAAAATGAGAATTGTCCTTCAGAAAAGCATGTGAGTAACGGTGCTACAGACGGATGGATTTTCTTTAAACTAATTAGTGGTTTTCCGTAAAGAGAGAAACCATGGGTTCATCCCAGGTAGGGCAGGAGAGGTAGGGAAGTGGGAAAGAAACTGTCCATCAGTGGGGTCTGGAGCAAATGTAATTTGGTACTGCTTTGGAATTTACCCAGCCTAGCCTCTTTGCTTCTCCTCACAAAAGAACAGATTCCTAACTATTACAAAGTTTCCTAAGGGGTGATAACTTTATTCTATATCTGAAATTCTACTTTAGTCATCTTTTTAAATAATTCCATTTCTTTCTGTCTAGACTGTCACAGAACACAGTTTGGCAATGACCCTGTCTCCCCTAGCCAGCCTCCTGCCACTAGGGACAAACAGGCGCTGAGCCTCTGGCCTGACTCTGCTGGCCGTGAAGAGCACCGTCCCTTTTCCACCCTTTCTTGAGCTTTCATGCAAGCATGTTCAGGGCATCACTTGCCTGCAGTCAGCGAATCAGGGATTCGACTCAGGAAACCTGAAGGGCTGAAAGAGGCACATGGCCCCCTGCTCAGGACCTTTTTCCCTCTACTGTGTGTTGGATCATGAGAGTCTACTTAACTTGGGATTCAGACTCAGGAACTCTGGGGATGGGATAGGAGAACAAGGTTCCAGAGTTTGCAGGCAGGCCATTGTGCTTGGCAATGGACCACCTTGGAAAGCAAGACCTTCATGGTTCCCAGACAGATCTGTGGGCAGGAATGGCCAGAGGATCCCTCCAGGGCTGGCGACTATAGGTACCACTATCTGTGACAATCCTGTGAATGAACAGCCGTAGCACACCTTCAAAGTTAGGAGTGACAAGGAAGACCCTGCTGGCACCTCGCAGAACAGAATGTGGCACCCATAAATCCCTTTAGATACCATAGCACCGTGACATCACAGATCAGGAAACTGAGGCCAAGTGGTTACTTGATTGGTCGTTGTCACATTGCAAGTTGCCCTCCCAGCTGAGCTTGACACTCACCTAGTCTCTAGTGCAGCTGGTGCGAGTCCCTTGCTCAAAGCTTAGGTGGACTGCTGCCATGTCCATTGGCCTTGAGCTCCCACACTGCTCTGTTTACTTCTTCCCCATACCAATTCTAGCATCAGAATAGGAATATGGCCATGGGATAGGAAAATGGCATGCATGGTCTATTTTTATCTCTCCGCTTGATATTTGGCAGCTGTAGAAGGTAAAGGTTACTTGTGTGCTTATCGAATAGTAAGTGCACACAGGATGCTGCCAACGAGACCTTGGGCTCCCCTCCACATGATCACCTAGGAGGGTGGGGGGTCACGAGGGTTGGGAAAGAGCTGGAGACTGTAAGCTGGAGATTTTGGTTCTAGAACCAGATGGTCTTCAGTGTTATCTTGAGTAATCTAACCCCCGTGGCCCCTAGCTAATGCTGATTATTTTTAGAATTTCTTTATTACCCTGGAGCGGGCAGATGTTTGGTGACTAAGATACGGTGCTAAGGATGTTCATTGAGGAAAATAGCTGCACCTAACAGCCAGAGCTGTTGCTAAGATTTCAAGTGCTAGATAAAAAAGCTCTTACAACAGGGCTGTCATTTGGCAAGCTCAGGAGGTGGCAGTTGTCATGTCTGATCCTTAATATATTTACCAAAAGGTACCGAGTCTGGGATGTTACGAGGTCTGTGTGAACCTAGAGTGGTTGGAAGGGTCATGAGTGATGAGATCACCTTGAGACAAGAGAGGACTCCTAAAACACTTTGGCGGGTCCATGTCCTGGTGCAGATCTGTAGGTCGGGGAGCTGGGGAAACTCTCACTATGTCAATGACCTCTGCTGCAGCTGGGCTGTGTTTTAACATCCAAGCCTAGAAAACAGCAAGGACCAGAGTGTGAGGTCCTAATTAGTTATGCTGGGACTTCTCTGCCTTACCAGGTGTTGTATAAATATCACTTACATTGTGTTCTTTTCTTTCATCACAGAACAGCAAAAACGACTCAGTAGTCTTTCAGGTAGGTGAGCCATCTGTTTATTTATCTGCTATCTTCAGATCCTGTTCAAGCCAGTGTCCAATCAGCACAGTCTTCTGAATTTCCCTTGTGTTGGTTGATGGGCCACAGGGATAATGCAAACAGGAATAGTTTCTATACCCTGGAGCAGACAGACCCATGAACCACAGTAGTAAACGTGCCTTGTGGAACTGTGAGATGCACCCAGGTAGCCAGACCAGACTGTGCACAGTCCAATGGAAGGTCTCTAAAGAGCACTCTGTTGCTCTGTCTCTCTCTGAGATGAATCAGGGGTTGGGAAATGTGGGAAGTTCTTTCCTTTCTGAATGAAAAAAAAATACTGCCAGTAGATGGATGGCCCCGGGTGACGAGTCTAAATGAGCGCTCCCAGACCCACACAGTGCTCAGAGCTGCCACTTGAACTCAAGCTGGTGTCAGTATCTCCTGGAAAACTTGTTGGGACTCACTTCAAGAGGGTAGATTTAATAGACAAGGGTAGCAGTCTGGATCCCAAGCAGATGACGCTTCCTTCCTTGCTGACTACACCTTTAAGTAGAGTGATAACCCGGGTTTCTCATGGTGGAGTGACCGCAAATACAATCAGATGTCAGGGCTCCTTCCTAAGAGGGTATGCAAGATGAGACAGTGCCGAGCCAGGGAGGCTGAGATCCTGGAGAAACCCAGGGATGGAGGTATTCAACCATTTCCTGCTGCTTCCAACCCTGGTTTTCACACTCCAGTTCTCTTCTGTGAAGGAAGAAAGTGGCCATGTCTCCCAGATTGTTGGGAAGCTTATGGGGCATTCTGCTAATGGGTGACTTTGCCCCAAGCTTTGTGCTAAGTGCTTAGTAGACATGAAGCGCTGTTGTCTGCAGGTGCTCGCATTGACTCTGGTCTGTATTGAGTTCTACTCTTGGGCCTGGTGCAGAGGCAGGCTCTGGGGCTGCAAAAGGGAGCTGTGCTGCCCATCAGCAGTTAATGGTGTGGCGTGATGGCTTAGTACCGTCCTTTGCTATAGTCTCCTTGGAAGGAGCTAATGAAGGCAGTTGTTTCGCTCTCCAAAGCCAGTGTGTACACAGGGCACATGGAGCAAAGCCTCATGAGATCTAGCATAAGAACCTCTGACCCAGTGAGTCACTGAAGCCACCAGTTTTTGAGCAGCTGCTATGTGGTTTCTGCATGACTTTAGCATACCGCTGCTCTTGTGATTTGGGCAGAGCCTGACAGGGGAGGACATGAGGTTCTCACACCCTCTCAACTTTATCAGGACTTGGCTACAGGACCAGAACAAACTATGGTTAATCTCAAGGTGTCCTTCACAGCCCTTCCTTGAACCACCAGATTCTAGCACACTTTATTCCACTGGCCAGCTCAGGTGTCTGTGGGTGGAAGACACACACACACACACACACACACACACACACACACACACACAAGTGGGGGAGAGGGAGACATCTCCTACCTATGGTAGCTTGGAAGGATTGTTGAAATTGATGGAAAAAGCATCTAGCTACATGTTGGGAGACCCAGAGGTTTTTTGTTTATGTTTTTGTTTTTCTCCCCTCATATTACTGTTTGTCCCTGGGTAAATGACATCATCTCTCATACCACAGTTTCCTCATGTGGGAAATGGGGTGCTAATTTATGGTCCTGCCTTCAGGGGCTGTTGTCTGTGACTGAAATGAGGAGGATGCTGTCCACACTGGACAGGGCCGCGTTCATGGGTAGGCTTCTCCACCATGCAGGCAGGCTTAGCACTTGATGCCCTGGGTTTCCTTGAGTTTGAGAACAGATCTACTAGTCTCCAGGAGCTTCCCGGAGTGGCATTCTCTAGCTTCTAGAGAATTCTACCCGCCACCTGTAGGTCTGAAACTCAGGCCTGCCAGCCTCCTTCCCTTCAGCACAGTCTTAGTGAACATCAGTGGGGCTCAGCACTCAATGAGAGAGTATTTGGCCTTTCATTGCTGTTACCAAGTACTTGGCAGAACACCCTAAGGGAGGAGAGTTGTTGGTTGCTGGTGGTTTTAGGAGATTCCGCTATCATGACAGGGAGGGCCTGGTGGAGCTGTTCACACCCTGGTGAAGAGGAAGCAGAGAGAAGCAGCAACAGAAGGGGGCCAGGACGGGATGATGGCCCCAGTGAGATGCTTCCCCCAACCAGGCTTCAGCTTCACAACCTCCCAATAGTAAATCTTGAATTCATGGATAGATTAAACCACTGATTGGACAGAGTCCTCACAATGCAATCATCTTTGAAAATGCCTTCATTGGCATATCCAGGGATGTACTTCACTAATATGACTCCAGTCAACTTGACAGTCAAGAGGAACCATTGTGGAGAGTTATCTGGGAATGGAGCCTTGGTGGTGTTGGCCTTGTGTGGTTTGTGGTTCCCCTTGGTTAAAGACTGCAGATATGGACACAGAGTGTAGAGAGACCACTGTCCTTCCCCCAGGGGAATATTGCTTTGCTGTAGACTGTCCCAGAGCTTTGGATACACAGAAAATCTGCCCCACCTCCTCCTGAGAGATCCCATTTGAGGTTGTCATTATCGTTTGTTTACTGATTCACAACTTTTTTTAAAAAAAGATTTATTTTTATTTTATGTGTATGAGTATTTGCATGCATGAATGTATGAATACCATGAGTGTGCCTAGGGCCCATGGAGTCTAAAAGAGGGCAATGAATCTCTTGGAACTGGAGTTAAAGGTGGTTGTGAGCTACCCATGTGGATGCTGGGAAACACCTCAGTTCTCTGCAAGACTAGCATGTGCTCTTAACCACTGAGCCGTCTCTCTATCCCCCAACTCAAGGCTTTTTGAAGCATATTGTAAAACCAGAAAGAAACACTCAGAATATGATGTAAGGGATTAGAAGGTATACTGTGAATTTCAGAGGGTTGCCTTAACCTATGCCACTTTAGGGTTTTACTGTATCAAGTAACTCTTTTTTTTTCTTTGGGGTCTGAGCCTTCCATGTGTCAGAATCCCATGATATTAAGCTTCTAAAGTTTAAACAAGGGGTGGGGGACACATACTGACTTTTGTAGATCAAAGTAACTGGAAAATTGCATTTTTTAAAATAAGATTTACTTGGTCCAGAAGCCTTGAACACATGTCTATAGTCATCTACATACCAAGCAAGGTGGAGTTTGAATCAGCTCACTGGTCCCTTTTTTATTTCACTTGAGGAAGCCCTTTCCAGGTAGGAGGAGACTGTTCGGAGACCCAAGTCAAGGGTAGACTGGGAACTCACAATCCTCTTACATTCGGAGTTTTCTGATGGCTCTTTGGCCTTGCATTGGAATTTCCTGAGAGATTCCAGAAATCCTAGGAAGACAGTCTGACCTGGCCTCCTTGGAGGTTTGTGGTAATGGTATGGGGATTGGGTTTTCTAAGCCCTCTTTAGATTGACAAGTAAGTTTAGAAGTCATTCTGCCCTCATAGGTGGAGCAAGGCTTTAAGAAACTTGTCTGGGGTCAGGGGAGAGTGACTCTGTTGAGTAGACCGAGCATTAGAAAACCTGAGCAGGCGGGCTGCACTGCCCCACCCTCCAGCTGCTTCTTCACACATGGACACCGCCGACTTTGTCACAGCTTTGCATGGAATCTCATATCCCGCCTTCTGCCAGAGGACATTTGTTCCCCAGCCAGCTCTTTGCGCTTGTCAGTCAGGGTGTAATTACTAATTGATGGAGGGTTGGGGGAAAGACCTGCTTTAGTCTTCACTGATAAGACTTCAGCCCTGCTTGGCTTAAGCCCCTTTGCCGTCCACCTGTTTCCATCTGACACAACCCTTCCTCTGTGTTGAGTTAACCCCTGCTTCTTTTTCACGCGTGTCCCTTTCTCTGCAATCTGGCGCCTATGCCTGTTGGCCTCCTGAAATCGCTCTCGCAGAGGTCTTGTCCCTTTCCTGTTGCTCAGATGTCTCCCACACAGGCTTGGGGATTCTCTGCTTCTCTGCCTGTTTCTTTCATATTTTTTTAGTGTGTGACTTCAGCCCTGGGCTCCGCTTGCTCACTTCTTTCTACCATAAAGATCTGCCATCATCCTTGTGCTGGTAGCTGTGAAACTCCATCCTGCCAAGGCATGTCAGCTGACTCCTGCAGCATCTCCTGGGTGCCTCTAAGGCCATTTTATTTTATTTTAAAGCCATGGATTCTTCTTGTCTTATTGAAGAGTTTAGTGCAATGCCAGGCACTTAATTAAGTCAGAATAGTTCAAGACGGCACACAGTTGATGATGCTGTTCCTTCTGCCAGGAACATCCTCCACTTTCTTTTCATCTGGTTGACTCCTCTTAGAGAAGTTGGCTCTGAAACTAAATTCTGCAACTAAGCTGGGTGCTGACTTCCTCTGTCGGTCCTCACTTCTCTGCATTCTCATTACTGGCCCATTAGAGTATGAGCCCCCTGAAGACTAAGAGTCTGAGAGGTTCACCTTCATGTCTACATGCAGAATACTAGGTATGCCTAAGCACCTGGCAGGTGCTTAGGGAACACCTCTATTAACTGGATAGTCTGGCTTGGAAAAACAGACAGTAACTAGTGACCATGTAATCTGTGGACCATTCCTGGTTTGTTTGTTGGCTCTCTAAGTTCCCATTGTAAACCAGGTTAAATAAACTGTAATGAGCATCCAGCAATGTCTAGCTGTCTAAGCACTTTGTCTTACAGCATCTTTGTGAGCTTGCCAATGGAAACGTCATTCTCATATTTTTTGAATGAGAAAACTAAGGCATGGGAACATTAAATGAAAAGAGTTAAGTGACTCCCAAGATTAAAAAAAAAAAGGAACTTTCCAGTAATTTACCATCTCCTTGAGGCTTTACCTGCTCCCTTACCTTTTCTGATATCTCCAGAACAATTTCATACCTCTACAGGCTTCTTTTAAAGAGCCAGATAACAAACATTTGATGCTTTGCAGGCCATGTGGCCACAGCTTACTCAACCATGGTAACACACAAAAGCATTCATAAACAATGTATGGACAAACCACCATGGCTGTGTTCCAGTAAAATGTTACTTACAAAAGCAGGTGGCCGGCAGTGGACTGGACTTCACTGACCCCTGACCTACGTGGGGCTAGTTCCAGTTGGAAGTTAGCAAATGTCCCTTTCCCCTAACTGGACTGTGTGAGAGTTTTTTGCTTTGGAGTTTAAGCCTGTGATTGCTTTTCCTTTCCAGATCCTGCCTCAGAGAGAAGAGTGGGTGAGCAGGACTCAGTGCCAACCCCAGCAGAACTCACCTCGCCTAGCAGGGCCACTGAAAGGAGAGCAAAAGATGACAGCAGCAGGCGGGTGGTGAAGAGTGCACAGGACCTAAGCAATGTGTCCATGGATGAAGTGGGCATCCCACTCCGGGTACGAATGTGGACCTTCGGGTCCTCTTTGGGCTTCATCTGAAACAAGTACTGGCAAGAGTGTAGCCTTGAGTGTCTGTGAGCCCCCACTTTGGGGGTCACAGTGGCTTCGAGGGGATGGATTTTGTCTTTGACAGCACAAACCACACCCCAGTGAGCATATCCAGACTTCTCCAAAGTAGGTGTAGGATATTAATAAGTCTCATGAGAAAAGGAACGCCTGGGTGGAGCAAAGTTGAGGAACTTTTCTGCAGCAGAGCAGCCAATGGGCTTGGGCTGCCCATGCTCCATAGGCAAGACTGTCGCTGTGTGGAACCCCATCAGCAATTCTTGTTCTAGAGTTAAGGGCATCCCCAGCAAAATGAGGCTGTGTATCTGGGTTCAGGAGGAAGATTCTTGGATAAGAGTTGCCACATCCTGAAAGGTAAACAGGACAAGGCCACCAGGCAAAGGAGGATCTTCAAGGCCTTCAGGACCAACAGGCCTCATCCCGGGCCAGGTGTGTCAGTGCTCCTGAAGGCCCCAAGAAGCTCAGGGAAACCTGCCCTTGTGACTGGGTCATAGTAATCCCACTCCTCCTTATATGACCACCGTTGGTTTCCATTTGGAAAATGGGCTCTTTTTTTTTTTATCCTTTCAGAGGGTAGATAGAAGCAGTAGTAGTCTAAGCCTTTAAAGAACTCTACTTCAGTCATATGTAATAACAGAGAAAGAGAGCTGTTACCAAGAGTCATCGAAGCTACCTCTGCTGGACATTATCTTACATCGCCATTTGGGTGGTGGAGGAATTATCATTCTCATAGGTTGCTACATCAGTCAGCTTAGCTGCACTACTATGAATATTCAGCACAGCCTGCTTATGGAGTAAGGAGAGGCCTATTTGGGATCATGGTTATGGAGGTTCAAGTCCAAATTTGAGCCACCTGCTCTGCAGGAGCCTCTGACAAGAACAGCACATCATGGCAAGGGTGTACTCAAAGCTGGAGCAGAGAGGATGGCCAGGCTACATCGCACATCCTTGTGGAGAAGTCCTCCCCAGTGGTCTAAGGACCTCTCACTAGGCCCTACCTCCCAAACTTCCACAGCACCTCCCAGTGCTACCTCCCTGGGAGATAACCCATTAACTACAGAGGACACACATCCACACACAGCATCAAAAAGGCAGGGATGTGCAGGATCACATCACTCTCCCAAGATCTCACGATGTGTGGGTGGCAGAGTGTCTACAATTGCTGCATTACTTCTGCTTTCTGACACTTCTCTACGTTGGACAACGCACTTTGATTTTTTTTTCTATTTATTTCCCTAATCTGTAAAATGGAAGTGATACTATCTTATTTAGCCACTTTATTTTATTTCCATCTTTGGAAAAGGCCTGGTTCCAGATAAGCATGAAAACCCTGGAATTGGGTGCCATATGGGTTCCATTTTAATGTATGTGTTTTAAACATGGCTTTATGCAAGGTGACTTACATACATTTGTACAGAATAATCCAGAAGAGGCAGAGATAGATTGTGGTTAAGAAGGATTTATTGCCTTGTGGTTCTGGGAGGGCTTAGCTTCAGTTTCTTGAAGTCTGTGTGTGGAGAGAGACTGTCTCTAAAAATGAAATTTTAAGGAAGGTAGGGCACAGGGCTAGGGAGATGGTTCAGTGGTTAAGAGCACTTTCTGCTCTTATAGAAGACTCAGGGTGCACATGGCTGATTCTGATGCCCCCTGCTTGTCTCTACCAACACTGTGTGCACATGGTACACATAAATTAATACAGGCAAAGCATTCAGATACTTAAATTAAAAATAAGCACGTGTTTTTAAAAGAAAGAAAGCATGGCATATTTCAAATCTGCCTTTATGTGTTACATCCTAAGGCCAAATCTCATTTTTCAGAATCATATCTGAATCTTTTTTTATGACTGCTTTCTCAAAAGTTTTGCCTTTAAATAAAGTTTTCAATACTGTAGCTAGGGATGCATGTGGTAGAGCACTTGCCCGTCATGTGCAAGGCCCTGTGATCTATCCTAGTACCTCGCTGCTTGATTTTGATTTTGTCATCATAGATCTTCTGAATTGCCCATTGTTTTACCCTTGGCTTCTGTTTTTCTCCAGAATACCGAGAGATCGAAAGACTGGTACAAAACCATGTTTAAACAGATCCACAAGCTAAACAGAGGTACCAATTTTCATTTACATAAGTCATGTGATTCTGTGGGAATTTGTTGACTCTTGGTTATGTGCCTGTTCTCAGTTCACTTTGACTCCAGGGGCTGGGCTCCATCTATTGGATTACATTAGGCACTGGTCTGCCCGACTTTAGCCATGCACCCGCAGAGCACAGGTGGGAGGGTTGTACCTGTGCCTGCTTCAGCTTTGGAACTTGAGGTCAGCTTGCAAGTCCTCCCTCCCCGCTGCTGTGCCATGCAGGAGGCTGAGAGTAGCACTCCGCCCATGCTCCCACACCTATCTGCCTGGGGCACAGGCAGTTCCATCTCCCACCTGCTTCCAGCTTTAGGAATAGCTTGTGTCAGCCCATGACTGCTTTGTGAAAAGATCAAATTGAGCAAAGCCCTGAACTGGGAGTTCAGAAAACTGTTCTTCCCTGGAGCCTTCCTCCAGGCACTTATGTGCTCTTAGGTGGATCTTGTATCTTTCTGTGTCTGTCCTGCTTCCAGTCCTCTGAGGGATGTTGTGGCCATTCAAATGGGAACACGTTTGACCCTGTGAAGTGCAATGCATTGTATATCTCCGAGGCTATGCTAGTGTGCGAAGTAAGCTTCCCCAACTGGGGACCGGAGCCTGGCAGGTAGAGAATCAGTCGTGAGCTGACACACTAGAGCTTACAGATCAAGAGGCCCCTGGGATTTCAGTGCGTGAACCAGCATGATGGCGGAACCCCAGGCTTGTGCTTTGGCAGATCACAACCCTACAAGCTCAGCCCCCTTGGCTGCCTATGCTGCCAGTCAGTTGACAGGCAGGGATGTCACTGCACTGTGGGAAGGGAGTCACTCTTCCTGAGAGCAGAGCATCCTGTCTTTCTTTATGCCCAAATCCAGTCTGGCCGCCTGCCGTGAAATACACCAAAGAAATAGTGTTCCGGTCAGTGTTCCCATTTAAGTCACAAATATCCACTCTCTTTGCCTAGCTGTATATGCTAAACATCACTGTTAATTAGCCTCTGCTGAGTTCAGAATGATCTACACTCTTCCTAAATCTCAGCGTCTCTGAGTCAGGTATACATTTGCTAAGGTCAAGTGGGTAAGCTCCATCATGGTGGGGCTAAAGACTGGGTCTCCATGGTAAAGTCACTGCTCACTTCTTCCAGTCATCCGTGACGCCCGCCCCCACCTTCAGACCTGGCTTTGGAAGGCTAAATGCAGGAATGAATGCATGCATATGCACAGAATGTGTAATTCTGTTCCAAGGCACCAATGGTCTTCTTGTGCTCTTGTTATTAACACAGATTTTCAACACAACTGCCTGCCTGAGTAGAGGCAGAGGTACCTGAAAAACTGAAGACTCACTTGTTTGCCTGGATTCTGATATGCACAAACCAGCTTTTGATTTGGAAAAAAATCACTTTAAGATAGTGTTTTCACTTATCATATTTTATATATCTCTGACTTTAAAAATGTGAAATTTGAAACTTTGCTTTTAGTGCTTCTTGTCCATTGGAGCTAGTTTCTATGTTTTTGAGATGACTAATTCAGGCAAAAAGACTGGATTTTAGAATTCTTTTGTATCATTAGTGAAGCTTATTGTATCCCAAAATTCAAGGAGTGTAAACTGTGGATTCCTACTTATTCGTTCTCTCCATTTGTATCTTCCTGTTCTCTCTCTCTCAAACTTGCTCCCACTGCCTAGACACTCCTGAAGAAAACCCTTATTTCCCTACCTACAAATTCCCTGAACTTCCTGAAAGCCTGCAAAATTCTGAAGGTACCATAAGTTTAGACAGTGCATCTGTTGTCATAGCTTTAAATTAGTTCTTAGAGTTCCATTATAGGTGTACAATTTGGCTTTTAGATTTTGTTTTTAATACTTGCTTTCAGCCCATGAGCATTTTATTTCACTCATTTGCATGGTGTGCTATATTAAAATAACTAAGTCCTTTCTAATTCATTAATCTAAGTGTGATGCCTGTGTGCTTTAATAACACTAAAATAGATAATCATTGGAGAGTGTCAACCGGGGGTTAATCATTTCCTCCACTTTCGTGGTGGATAGCTTCAAATCCACTGCTTTTCTCTGTCGCAGAGGACAACCCTTACACTCCTACCTACCAATTTCCTGCATCTACTCCTAGTCCTAAATCTGAAGGTAATTCCAGGAAATCGTGTGCCTCACTCCTAACTGGTCTCCCCATGGGTTTTTTGCTGGTAGCTAAGGAAATCATCCTGTTTATTTGCTTCCCCCTAACCTTTTGTGTGGTGACATTGTCCTTGCTGGCTGTCTCTCCACGTGACATTTTAATCCCTGCCCCTGTAGGGTTTGCATACCATAAGGGGTAGCTTTCATAATGCTCTGAATGTGGGGCTCTGAGAAAAACGCCTTGTACCAACTACCCAAGGCCTGTTGTCTGGGGTGCCACTTAGTGTATTCTGACTTCAGGAAGCTGAGAAGGGAGACCTGACAGCTATCAACAATTGAAGCTCACCAGTTTCCCACACTGCACCCGATGGTCCCTGGGCCCCTCTGGCCATGGGTCCTCAGGGTGTCTCTCTTTGATTGGGAATCCCTGAAGAGGTGTGTAGGTTTAAGTGCCAGTTTGGGTAAGATATAATAACCCTTGAAAAGAAGATTTGGGCTAAGCTGGAAAACATTTCATACAAGAGCTGGATGGGAATATGACCTGATACGGAGAACAGTTATGCCTGTACCTTGGAGTTATTTTTCTTATGCTGTGGGGGTGCGATGTGGTGGAGAACAGGTGTCACAGAAGGTTGTAAAAGGTGGGTGAGGGAAAGTATCTTGGAGAAACCCTGCTACTCCCATGGGGTTGGGCAATGGCCCAAAGCCTGTCCTAGACAGGGCTCTTGGCTTCCTTTGTCTTGGCTATGATCTCAAGGCAGGATTTCATGGCCCAGTATCAAGCTCTTAGGTCATCGGTCACTGCACCTTGAACACAGGCTGATAGCAGGGTCTGCTTTCTGTTACATACGAAATCTGGCACAAGAGGAAGTAGGGCTGTTTTGCCGAGAGATATAAACAGTAAGAGAAGGCAAGAGAGCTTGTCACACATTTTTAGAAGTGGGCATGTTTATGTATGTCTATGTATACACACAATATTTTCAGAGACAGAAAAAGGAAAAAATGGCCTTAAAAATTAAAAGGTTAGAAAAATTAAGTTAAATATAAGAAGCCATTCTAATGAAGATAATTATGCTTTAACACAAATTTTGAAGATGTTGTCTTCCCCGAGAGGTCTTTTAAAAATGAGGGTAGACTCTCTCGCGCCCCCACCCTTGCCAGGTGACATGTCTAGCATGTTGCTGATTATATTCAGTTAGATAAAGGATTTTTACAAATGTGAAAAGCACGGGAGCATTTTTAATAATTGTTGGGCTTAATTTTTTTTTTTAACGTTCAAGAGGTTTTCTGGCTTTCTGAATCCGTGGTTTTTATCCTGTCTGAGCATCATAAGCAATGTGTCTGTGAGTGCCAAAGGCCCACCTCAGCTCTGTCCATGGTGCCACTCCTCACAGGCCGCTCCAGGGCTCTGTCTGCGCATTGACGACAGATCAGCATCACCTAGGGCTCTGCCATAGGTGCTAACATGCACCAAGAAGTAAAGCTGGTAGAGGTGCATACCTGAGGGCTGGTGTGTCTGTCTAAATTGTAGTAGTTTTTTAAAAAAGAAGATGCTTCTAAGTATCTCAAAGCTGATTGTTCTGAGCAGTGGGCCTGTAAGCATGTGCTTGCCCCAGCTTAGAAACCTTCCTTCTCCCTGAGTGAGCAAGTAAACTTCTAGGCAGATGCTGGAAGATGAACAGGATGGCCATTTCCTAATGAGTTTAAATTTTAAAAGAAAATAAACCTCTTTAAGTTACAGCAAAGAGCAGTCTGGGCATTTTATAATCCTTAAGGCAGCTCGGTGCTACCCCACACTCCTCTACTTCCCTCTGAAAGGCAGCCTTTCCCCTCCCCCAAATTTTCTTTAAGAGACAGCAGTGTGTGGTGAACTTCACTTAACACCAAAGCTGCTTCAACATTTCTATTGTGACCTTCTTCATCTGAGAAATGTATGTGCTGCTTCATGTATATACATATCAAACATTTACTGATAATAAACCATAAAGAAATTTATTCTAAGCTGGATGGTGGTGGCTCACGCCTTTTATCCCAGGACCTGAGAGGCAGAGTTAGGTGGATTCTCTGTGAGTTCAAGGCCAGCCTGGTTTACAGAGCAAGTTCCAGGACAGGCTCCAAAGCTGCACAGACCCTGTCTCGAAAGACCAAAAAAACAAAAAACAAAAACAAACAAACAAAAACCAATAAAACAAAAACCAGAAATCTTTCTCTGTACAGTCAAAACACTGAGCTAGAATGTGTGTTTGGGGCAACCTGGGATTGTGTGGTGTGATGCTGTGTGCAGTGCACAGTATACATGTATGCTCAGAAGCAAGGACACAGTGGAGCTGCCTGATGCTTGGGTGGAGCCAGAAATGCCTTGGATTTGTTTTCTTTGAGTTTGAATTCGTTTTCAGTCATTCCATGTTTTAAAACTTTTTACTGATTCCAAATTTTTCACAGTTCCCCACACTCAGCCACAGTTTCAGAGACTTTGGTGTCCAGTGTGAGGCTGTGTGCGGAGCATGTCACCACTGTCAACCTCATTTTCATCTTCCTAGCAGCCCACCAGTTGAGCTTGAAGAGTCTTGGGGAGGTTAGGTAGTATGTGCAAAGTCACACAGGATGTGGTTGAGTCGGGATTCAAGCCAAGGTCTGGGGAACTCTGAACACGGGATTTTGCTCTGCTGATCCTCCCCTCCTGATAGACTCTGTGCACTTGATTGCCCCCTCCTTGCCAAGAGCTCTCTGACCTGTCTTGGGCTGCTGAGCTAGTGTCTCTTGGGATCTGTGTGGGAACATGCAGTTAGGAAAGCTCCCCAAGCAATGAGACCATGCATGACAGACCCTCTGAAATATCAAGATTTCTTCCTCAAAACTCCCCCTACCCCCCATACCAAAAGACCAAGGTGCTAATTTTAAAGTTTGAAAATTTGAGGGAGCTGGAGAGATGGCTCAAAGGTTAAGAGAACTGACTGCTCTTCCAGAGGTCCTGGGTTCAATTCCCAGCAACCTCAAGATGGCTCACAACCATCTGTAATGAGATTTGGTGCCCTCTTCTGGTTTACAGACATACATGCAGGTAGAACACTATACATAATAAATAAATAAATAAATAAATAATTTTTTTTTAAAGAAAGTTTGAATATAGGACTGGAGTGAGACTGGAGATTCAGAACTCTGGCCTTGTAAGGACAGCTGACTTGGCAATTCAATGTCAAGAAAACAAGATATTTTTACACAGTGTCCCAGAATCTACAGCAGAGCCAAGTAGCTGGTAGGCTACCTCGTGACCCATGACCTATTGAACCATACTGGGGTGAGGTCAGAGAGCAGCTTTCCTCCTGGTCCATGACTCCCACCAGCACCACTTCCCGTTGGAGGTTGGGACTCTGTTGCTGTGCTGTACCACTTATAAGCATCTCTGGGATGTGGTGTCACAGGGGTCCGTCTGTGTTCTCCCTCATTCCTGCCCCAGCTTTCCCTCAGGCAAAGCTTGCAGAAGGCAGTTTTCTCAGGCACAGATAGAGTTGAGTGAAAATAACTCTCTTAGCTGTGCAGGATTTCTATGAATAGCCTCATTTTTCTTGCGTTTGAGTAAAGTTGTTCTGTTGTGAAGATGTTTGGCTGACTTGTGCCTCCTGCCCCAAACTTTTGCTGGTCCTGCCCAGGGGAAGGGCCAGGCGGCTTGCATCAGTCACCTTTGTTCTCCTTATGTGAGCTGCCCAGAAGGTCCCCGCCCAGCATGTGCAAAAGTCTTTGGTCTGCAGCATAGTTAAGAACTGAAGCAGACATTCCCTTCCTACCTCAAGACCCAGAAGGCCGGATGAAGATGGGAATGGTGAGCCTTCTCTAGACCGTGGGTCCCTCCAGACTCTGGGTCCCATTAGCCCACGGATCCCTCCAGGCTGTCTCCCTTAGTTTGTTTCCTTCCCATTTTCAAATAACTTCTCAGAATTCTCTTTCTTAGGATTGTGTCTTTTGCAGCTTCTCTCCACTCTCTTGTGGCCTTTGTTTTCCATCTCTTAATATATGGCAGTCTTTAACCAGAACATATGTAATCTGTGACTTAATATATGACAGTCTTTAACAAGAACATAGAACATATATAGTCTGTGACTTAATATATGGCAGTCTTTAACCAGAACATATGTAATCTGTGACTTAATATATGACAGAACATATGTAATCTGTGACTTTCCATACAAGTCCCCTATACTTACTTTCTTTGCCCCCCTTTGCTTGCCTTTTCTTTGCCTCCCCAGACTCTCTCCTTTTCCTTGGCTGTTTTCTGTGGGGTGTATATGTATTTCCATCTTGTATCCTTGTTCTTGCTAAGCACAGGGAGTAAAGCCTCAGAAGGAATTATGTTGAATGACGGAGTAAGATCCTGTTAAAGTGAGAAGTTATTATCACAAAAATAATTTTAGGTTTAAAGACCTATGAAGCACTAACTGGGGATTTAATAACACAGTTTGTGGTTCTGTGAATGCTGCTTTTGACTAAGCATCCCATTTTGTCATTTATGTAGAGCTTTAAATGGTTTGGCCTAGCAATCTCTCCAGTTGACTTTCAGAATTGTATAAATTCTAAACAGCAACTGCAAAATCAACCCTGAAGGAAAGCTTTTAGAAATTCATGTAACGTTGTTCTTGTGTTTGAAAAGGCAATTATGCGGCTCCTGGCAGCTCTGGGACTAACTATTGTGCTTCTAAGGCCAGACTGCCAAAGGCCAGGGAGAACTGTTGTGTGTCAACAGCAGAGCCCATCAGGGGCCTTCAAGGCACCAAAGTTCACCCTGTGAGTGCTGCGTAATGTTCAAGCTTCCTGGAATGGTTGACTTGGGAAGTTCTGAGTGTTGGTGCCAAAGTTTGATGTCATTTGCTCGGTGTTTGTTCCAAGGGGCAAAGATAGCATATAGTTCCATCATAAACAGGAATCACAAGATCCCAGCTCAGCTGAATCCCCTGGCATTATTGTCAAGAACCCTTGGAGGATGTGACAGCACACTCTGTGTTGTTAGTTCATAAAAGACTTGAGAAAGGTTTTTCTTTGTGTACTTATGGTTAAACAATGCACATGTATATTACTCTATTTGGTTAGCTCTAGTAGGATGGGTTGAAGGATGGCCTTACACTCAGCTTTCCAGCCCTTGGTTATTCTAACTATATACCCAGTTTCCTCATTGTGGACATGCTTACCAGGAGAAAATTTCAGACAACAGCAAGTGCAGGATGTAGCAGTGTTATATTATCCCTGGAGGCCAATAGAAGGCAAAGTAAGTGTGGAGAGTTACTCTGAAGGCTTGCCTAAGGATCTCCTGGGGTGGGTGTTGGGAAAAATAGAGCAAAGGCTTCAAGGCTGGAGATGTCTTGGCATGTGGTGCCCTTCAGTTTTAGGACAGCACCTTTCATTGTTTCTTCCATGATTAAAAAAAAATGGGAGTTTTCAGTCTCCTTGCCCAGGATTGGAGATACAAAGGTTAAGTGAAAGGTTGTGAGTAACAGCCACTCTGTCCCAGGACTGAAGTGACTTCAGGAAGATCCCGACTCTCCTTCTTGTCTGTTTCTTACTGAGTCACCAAGGGCAACTTTTCTTGCATTCTTGGACCCTGGTCTCCACTCCTTATAAAATGAGTGGTATAACTAGTTTTTGCTATTATTAATGGGAGATTTTATTGCTATTTTAATTCATAAAATGAAGTAAAATTTGCTTTTATTAGATTTATGAAAGAGATAACAAAATATTTGTGGACCTTGTCATAATTGTT
Organism: Ondatra zibethicus; assembly: GCA_004026605.1. Classification (NCBI taxonomy): domain Eukaryota; kingdom Metazoa; phylum Chordata; class Mammalia; order Rodentia; family Cricetidae; genus Ondatra; species Ondatra zibethicus. Next base: position 291,098 of record PVIU01000614.1, read on the forward strand.
GAAGTTGTCAGATTAACCCATTTGACATCAGGGTGTCTTCATACAGTCCCTAAGCCATGTCCATGTTAGAGTCCTGTGGCTTCTGTGAGAATGAAAAGCTCACTCACAGAGCACCCTGGCCATGTGTAGCTTAGGCTGGATGAGACTCCGTTTTCCATCCATACCCAGTGATAACGTTAAGATTATCAGCCACAGCCTCTTTTTTTTTTTTTCCTTTCTTTTTTTTTTCTTTTTTTTCCATACATTGTTTTGTTTTATTTTTTCCATTCAAGAACATAATTAAAGATAAAAAAAAAATTTTTTTCCTTTCTTCCCCTTCTCCCGGTCCCCTCCCACTACCCCCCACCCCTCCTCCCTCCCCCTTCTTCCTTGAAAGAGGGCATGGTGCCCTGCCCTGTTGGAAGTCCAAGGCCCACCCCCATCCCTC